>ML811303.1:180605-205878 GCA_009831015.1 Picea engelmannii
AAAAAAAATAACCGTCAAAAAAATGAACTTCCACCGAATGTCAACAAAACTCAACAAATGAAGGAAAATTTCATTACGATTTTATTTGAATTAAAATTTGACTTCAATTATTTCTTGAACTTAGCTGAATTTGAACAATTTTATTTAACCTAGCTTTGAAGTTCAACGAATTTCGATTTTCAACCTTGAAATTCATCGAACCCGGTGATTATGGTCACATCACATTCCTATCTTACATAGGTAAAATCCACATTTACAATTACATTTCATCTCATTCCATCTCCTAGAAGGTGCATGGTACGTTTAGCCTATAATTCCCTAAGTTCTACACCATATTAACCCCTCAATTCTCATATTCCCACTTTTTCCAGTGTGAACACACCTAATTGGTTTAGGATATTTTAATTAAATCCTAAACCTTACGTTATGTGCCCGATTATTCACTAAGGAACACAACTTTTGTATATGTGGTACACAACTTATGTTATCACTTTCCTTTTTGGCACACATGTTGAGACAACCCAAAAAAAAGCCAGTTTGCCCTAGCCTCAATTCAACCTTGTTCACACATGCCAGCATATCCACGTTATATCCTTATTCTTTGGCACAAGTTTTGAGGAGGTTGTTGAGCCTTGAGTTGACTAGGGAGGCTATCTATGTATACACCCTAGGGCTTTGACCCTCCACCTCACCAATCCACCTCATCCACTCATCCATTCATCATGTGCACTCTTCAAGGCCACCAGGTGGTGTGCCCTCTAGAAGGTTCCATTCACACCATGCATGAGCTTGTTCACACCTTGCACACATGTGAAGTGACTAGTTATGGTTTGACTTGGTCAAAGGAGGTCCACTTGCACATATTTTGAAGAGATATCATGATTTTGATGTGGACCCATTTGCACAAATACTAGGGTACATGATCTATGGTGGCATCTTCATGGTTGACTTGGTCAAAGGTGGTTTAAAAAGCACAAAGATCAAGGCCACACTCTCTCTCTTTAAGGGCACATGCATGCATGAATATTTTATTGTGATGGTGGTTGTTATGTGGACAAAAGGCACTCCTTCCTAGGGCGCACTAGAGGAAGGAATGTTTTATTGTTGGTATCTAGTCAAAAGGGTCCACAAAGCTCAAAGACCTAGGGCACACTTGTTCTTGGATATATTTTATATTATTTCTTGATCAAAGGCTTCTAGAAGAAGCACTCAACCATTACACTTGGCATTTGCATGCCTATCTAAAAGAGCATCCTCGTATGGATCCTTACACATGGAAATTATTCACCTACTTTGGATATGCACCCTACCTTTTTGACCGAGTCTTTTATTACTATTCTTCTTGAGATGGGTATTTTTGGAGAGCACCTTCATCATGAGGCTTGTACACTTGTCATTCATGCACATAATTTGAAGAGCATATTTGTGTGAACAAGAGGATTGAGGAAGATGACATGTGGCACCACATTCATTTAGAACATTGTATCTAATATTTTCTATGGGCATTTTTGAGCTAATTCGCCCACTTAGAGATTAATGTAATAATTTCCTCAAAGAATCACCTAAGGAAAACAATATTTTATTCTAGAGGAGAGTTGAGCTAAAACCTATATAAGGGTTTGCTCTCTCCATTTAGTATTGGGATTGATTGAATGGAAGAACTTGTGAGCAAGCCCCAAGCGTTGGAATAAAGGTATCTCATTTTGTTGTCTTGGCTTTGTATGATGGTATGCACAACTTTATAATGTGGCAAATCTTCTAGGCATGTATTGGTAGGTTTTTTTCATTGCAGATTTAGACTATCAAAATTAATCTAGGAGCCATACTTTGCCTTAAAGAGAAGAGATTAATGCCCTAGACATCCTTTCTGAGAGAAAGCATAACCTCAATCTTTAGGCAAGTCCACTTTTAGGTCGGTTTGGTTGTGGAGCTTCCCCCATAGAAAAGTCCCTTCTCTTCTATTTTTGTAATATCTTGTTTAGAAAATTAGGGCCATTATGGGGCATGTCACCTTGACTACCTATAGCCCCTAATCTCTCTTGATGAATAGCCCTCTAAAGTTGCATGCATGACTCCATAGCCCAACGAATAAGGCACCGGCTATTCCCCTTCATCCACCACCCTCAAGTATAAAAATCAACCCATCTTTTCCTTTTTTTAAATTGCTAAGCTCTCTTTACTCCCACTCCATACTACTAGAAGTGAGCCCAGTAACCCATAGGGAAACCCCCCCTTGGTTAGGATTCCATTTTGCTAGCCTAAAGTGCAAAAGAGAGTTGGTGAGATGACAGTGGCCAACCTCTTATTACACAAGTCGTCACCTAGGTGCTTGGGACTTTTACACTTTTGTGAGTGACGAATTTTGTGGTAACACACTCGATGTTTCAATAAATCTCACCTAAACATAGACTATATGTATCTACATAGCGAATCATATCACATATGGGTTCAAGAAATACAAAAACAGATCAACCTAAAAATGAACATCAAAAATCATACACCTCACCTCAATGAATGAGCCTAATGAAGATTACCTCCATGATCCCAACATGTCACTGCCCCCTTCAACTCTCATAGTTGTTAAAGAAAAGTGTAGTATGTTGCAAATCAAGTATTAAACAATTAAAGCATCAAACAGCAGAAAATTTCCAATATTACTTCTGAATAGTGATGGTTACATATGACCATCTAAATTTCTTTGTATTTTCAATTAGTTTGGCAATCCAATCAATTTTTCCAATGTATTTTAGTGCATTATTCATTGAATGAACAACACATGGTCTCCATCAACCATGCAACTTTGCAAATGGTGACTGCATCTATGATAACTTGAACAAAATAAAATGGCGCCATCTCCACGTTGGCCTCGCATAATTTTCAGCAATAGAAGATTTCAGCAATCCATCCAACCATCCACGCTCCATGAAGACTTCAATGGTGCCATCATTTTCTCACCATGGACTATCTTGGTTCACCAACACTGTGCGAAGATCTCTCATAAAAATAGACTATCATTAATGGCATGGACAATTTTTTCAAAAAATGGGGAAGAAGCCACATTGAAAGGGATACCACACATTATTAAATATCATTGTTATACATATATCCCACGGTACCAACAAGAGTCCTTTGGCACCCCCCTACTTGCACCAAAGAAAGCTATTCAGAATGCACTCCAACCATTTGTAAATTATCTGAAAAGGAAACAAGGAAGAATACTAGAGGTGCTTCATTGTTGTAATCCTATCAACAATCAGAAATTTTCCTACAAGAGGAAGATCAAGGTGGCTCCAAACTTTGAGTTTCTTCTCAAACTTGGCCATGATCCATCACCACCAATCAGAAGAGACATCCACACCACAAGGGATTCCCAAGTGCCATATGATCTCTCCCAACTTTATAAGCTTCCACTTCTAGTTCAACCAAAGGAGAGAATCCTCCTGACCAACAAAGAATTACCTTAGTTTTCTCCTCACTAACAACCACTCCAATTGCTTCTGCAAAAGTGTCCAAGCATAGAAAAGTACCCTCCACAAATCACTAAATTATTGAGTCAGTTTAAAATTTAATGTCAAATCATCCACAAAGTGAACATTAAGAAGTTGATTACCCACAAGTAATCATATACCTCAGATTTTCCCTTGGAATCTAGCAATCTCCATACAATAACCAAGGGCATCAACTACAATCATATAAAGATAAGGAGCAAGAGAGAAACCTCATCAAATAGAGTATTGGCATTAGTTAGATTCAGACAATACACCATTAATGCCACCTCTACCTTGTACCCTCACAAAAAATGATACCATTGATTGCTTAAAAAGTCCCAACCTCGAATATTCCAACATGTTAAGAAAAAGGTCCCAATTTCAAAAATAGTGCCTTCTATCATCCCACGCCCATTCAAGCCTCACCTCAAAAATATCAAGAATAAATCTAGAGCATAAAGGAGTGACTTTGTTCTTCCTTTGAAAAATACCAGACAAGGATGCATTTAAGAAATGGTGTATCACGAATTAGGAGACTAAAGGAATCTCATTAAACTTGTAATGGGGTCTCAGATCCAATTACTTGGGCCTCTCGTTCAACTCTGATGTTGCATAGTGAGTGCTACAATATGGTACTTGGAATATCGTCGACTCTCTGGCCTAGGCTTGAAGATCCGACTACCCTTCCTAGAACCCAAACATAGATCTTAAGCACACTATCCTTTGTGGATCGAGTTCCCTAGGCTCCATCTTGTTCTTATCCCTTTGTTGATCTCTTTAGGAAGAGGTTTAGCAAACTATTAATCCCTAACTGTAGACAGAACTCTTTCAAATCGAATTTGAATGCTACCACGAATTAGGAGACTAAAGGAATCTCTTTAAACTTGTAGTGGGGTATCAGATCCAATTACTTGGGCCTCTTGTTCAACTTTGATGTTGCTTAGTAAGTGCTACAATATGGTACTTGGAATATTGTCGACTCTCTAGCCTAGGCTTGAAGATTCAACTTCCCTTCAACCCAAACATAGATCTTCAGCACACTAACCTTTGTGGATCGAGTTCCCTAGGCTCCATTTTGTTCTATATCCCTTTGTTGATCACTTTGGGAAGAGGTTTAGCAAACTATTAATCCCTAATTGTCGGCATAACTCTTTCAAATCGAATCTGCATGTGTGTTGAAGTTGATCTTCTAAAGAAACTCCCCTATTATATTTATGTGTTCACTGTAGATGGGGTTTGACAAAAAAAACATTGGTACCTAAATTTTCCTAATGTGTTCTTTTCCTGTCAAGCTCAAGGCCAGCTCATATGTGACTACCTTCTCTGTAAACCTAAACTCAAGTAGCCCAAGCCCCCAAACTTGCATGCTTAAAAGGAGGGCTTGGTGACAACCCAATTCTCATTCACGAACCTGCATCCACCTCCTAAGACAGAGCCTCGCCTAGAGAAACCTCCTCCTCAAGAGCCTTGTTCTTCCTCTACAAATACTCACAGTCAAAAACCTACCCCATCTTCAATAATTCAAAAGCCTTGTCCTTACAAGACAACTTCTATCTATAGGCTTTCAAAAGGCATTCGACTCAATCCCTAGGGAGGCCCTATCACAGAGGATTAGAAACATATGTATCTCAAACATTCTTAACACAACTATCATGTGTCTTTATGAGCCGACGTCCTTGGAAGATCCTACATAGGTCACAAAGTGTCAAACTTCATCAAGAGCACCAATGGGGTAAAGAAGGGTTGTTCTCTTTCACCTACATTGTTTGGGATATACATCGATGAGCTAAAGTTTTTTCTTCAAGGGCATATCCAGCCAAGGGACTCGTTCCTTCTTCAACAAGTTTTGATATCCATCCTTCTCTTTGTTGACAATGTGGTCCTCTTGTCCTCCACCTTGCAGGAATTATAGAGACAACTTAACGCCTTATTTAGTTTTCGTGATCTTCACATGTTGATGTTTAACCCTTAAAAAAAACAAGGTCGTGATCTTCAACGTCAAAACCCACCTTCTCAAGAGTATCATTTTTATTTCTGGGGTGTGGAAATCAAGATCACCACTGCTTACACTTACCTAGGTGTTTAATTTTTAGGGCCTATATTTGGTTTGAGGAAATTTCTCCAAACCCAAATCAACAAGGGCTATGGATTCCTCGCTCTTCTTGAGCGCTAGTGTTTTCACAACCATTTTCAACACATATAGTCCAAGATGGACCTCATGGACAACCTCATCAAACCCGCGGTTCTCTATGGTTCGGAGATCTAGGGACCTAGTTTATTGGAATCAAACTGGGCCATGATGGAGAGAGTTCAGACTATCGTCCTTCATTGCATCATCAAATGCAAGAGGACAATTCCCCAAGCCATTGTTTAGGGAGTGTTTGCGAAAGCACCCTTTAGAATTGAAACCATCTTCAAACTAGTTTCCCTTTTACATCTGATTCAACATGTTACGAACTCCCCAACCGACAAGGATTGCTATCCTTATCTTGCATATTGTTCCTCAAGGGCCATGGCACTACCAATACCTCGAATCGAGTGCGTTGGTAGTTTGCAAAGGCTACCCATCTACTTCAGTCAATTGATATCTCAATAGACCACCTCCCTCTGTTCAGATACTCTCTTGACACCCCCCATCAACTACTTCTGAAAAGGTAGGAGTTGAATAGGATTATCAAAGAGGACATCATCAAATAATATATTTGGGTTACTTGGGTCAACCAACCAGACGAGCTATGCCCCAAGATGGCCTTCTATGCAAAGCATTTTTTGGAGTTGAGAGATTATCTTATTGTTCGATCCCCCTACACATTTTAACTTTTCTAATCCCCCTAGAGAAGTTTTGGGTTGGTTCTCATCATCTTCATGTTGAAACCGACCACCATATCACTCGAGAAAATAGGATATTCCAACTTTGTCATCATCATGAGATCAAGGCGAAAGAGAACTTAATCTTCAGGTGCCCCATCTATGAGATCAAAGGACAATTTTTCTCTTTTCTAGGAATCTAAGAACTCACTATCCACTTCAGGATTGGATGCATGCTCTTCGGATCCCCCTTGGGCAAGTTTTAGGTTGGTTATCATCATCTTAGTGTTGAAACCAACCACCATATCACCTAAGGAGATAGTACCTACTAACCTTGTCATCTTCATGAGACCAAGATGGAGGAGCACTTAATCTTCAGGTGCCCCATTTATGAGACTAGAGGATGGTTTTTATGTCTTTTCAAAGAGTCTCAAAATTCTCTATCCACTTTCTTTTGCTTCCTGGACCAAAGATGTTTGGCACCATACATGAGAGACACTTTTGGACTTTAGATCTTGTTCACTTTTCCCACCCTAGCCCAGACCAAACCCCATCCATTCAATCACAGTTTTCTTTCTAGTGCTTCCACCAGAAAAAGGTACTAAGAGACAAGGAGACAACAACACTACATCAACCATTAGATTTATGAGACCTTGGAAAGCCTTCTGGGCTCAACCAGCAAAACCCCTACGAACATGTCGTCTCATATCCCCAGACAAATCATACCACACCAACAATTATGACACCTTCCCCAAATCTTGATTGTTAATTGCAGAACCTCAACAACATTACATATCCCAAATCAAATCTTCATGCTCTTCTAGTTTTTTCTACCATACATCTATTAAGAGTTTCTTCCTTACAAGCTCGAATGGTAAGAGAGTTTGCATCAGCGGAGGTTGATCACCTCATCTCTCCGAAGAACTTGCACATATTTGCACTATTCATTTGTTTCCTCAATCCGTGCTTTGAGGCTATAGACTTTACGTCTTTTACAACATAGCCTAGTATGCTTATAACACTTTGTATCTCACACTATTGTACCTAGCAATCCCATTAACCTATTTATGGTCATTTATGTTGATTTTTCAATAAGCAAGGTTAAGAATGAAGTTCATTCCCTTTTAGCATTTAACCATAACCATTAATGTTGCAGCAACCAAGATTACAAGAAGAAGCACCATGCACAAGAACAAAAGAAATATGGGAAACCCTTCTCAACAAGGGAAGAAAACCCAGCCAAATCCTTTGCTACATTCTTCAAGAGAAAGACCTTCACCACCAATAAGACCTAGCACACAAGAGGGTGCTCAAACCCTAGAAGACTAGCGCCCAAGAGAGGTGCGCACTTTTCTCAAGAGGATGTACTTGCTGAAATTTCCAAACTCATATGAAAGATATGTTTTCTCAATGAGGAATTTACCTTTACTTATACTAACCTAAACCTATCAACAGAAGTGTCTATTGGCACAACAGGGCCGACCTCACTAGCATATAATATAATTAATATTAACCAGATCAATTATCTTTTACATTAAAAACCAGTCACATTAAGGTGGGGCCGACCTTTACCCTTTACATTACAATTAGGGTTACAGGCAGGTCTGACTCTTGAACAATATAGCAAGGGATCTTATACACCCACTAGTGCTCATCCACTAGGGGCACATCCATAGGGATGTCCATATCTTTGGCTCACTGCATTACACAGAAGAACCACTTCTTTACACGTTCACCTGTGCTTGTCCACAGGCATGTCCACTCAATAGATCTTCTTTCCCACTGCCTCACACAGGAGAGTCATCTAGAGTTTCCCGTCAACTCTGTTGCTCAGAGGAGCCTAATACATCATCTTCATTTATGTTCTCATGACGATGCACCCAGCACTTTGGGATTTCACACGTTCACCTTATGCTCAGCCACAGGCACGTCTAACTCAGCAGATCGCCTTTCCCACTGGATAATCATCTGGAGTTCTTCTCAACTCTCTGAATGGAGGAGGTCATCTCTACGTTCCAGTTCTATCTCAAATAGGAACCACACACCCTCTTCAGGGGCTTTCTCTTAGGTTTGTAAGCTGGAGAATATCTTCACATGGCTACAATGATCCACATCTCACAGGTTTGTAAGCTGGAGAATGTCTCACATAGCTGTAATCATCAACACTCCCTCTCAGCAAGGGAGGCATTCTTTATCAAGTTAGTTTGGTGAAGATGTCTACAATCTGCTCATGTGTAGGAAGGTATTGCATGTGTACGATTTTTCCTCTGCATCATATCTCTGATATAAGGATATTTCATCTTGTCGTGTTTCGATTCATCAGAAAACACTGGGTTCTCAAGGAGCTTTATACACGGCTCTTGGTTATCATCATAGGATCCATCTCATGGTCAAGTAAATCTATCAAAAGCTTGTGAAACCACATTGCTTCGCACAGTCATTGCTATATACTCCGTCTCTGGTGCACTCAAGGCCACAGAGTTTTGTTTCCTGCTGCGTCAGGAAACCATGGCAAATTTCATGGTAGAACATCAACCAGATGTGCTCTTCCGATTTACTGTACTTTCTGCTCAATCTGAATCGACATATCCTGCAAACAAGTTCACACTAAAGGCATTTCTTAGGCCATATCCAACTGTGCCTCAGATATATCTTAATACATGTTTTGTTGTTGTCTAGTGAGTTTGTCTCGGTTGACTCATGAAATGACTAAGCACATTCATTGTATGGCATGAATCAAGTCTGGTGTCAACCAGATACATCAGTGATCCAATCAGTTGTGGATCAGTCTCGTCTGAATCATCATCAATCCATCACAGTGGATTTTGCATTCTGTCATACTTGAATTTCTTTAATATTCTCACTGTATACTTTCCTTAACTCAAGAAAATCTCAATGGTCCTCTGGCATACCCCTTGTCTCAAGAAGTAGTGCATCATTCTTAGATTCTTCATCTCTAATTTAGAAGTCAAGGATTACTTGTATCCAACAACAAGGCTTTCTAAATAAGTCATCAAAATCAGGCTCTTGTCATCAACACTGTAATGATATAGGTTTGGATCAGCAACACTCTTGTTGAAGTCCAAACTCATCAAGAATTTATCTATCTGATATAGTTTCCAACTCATGGATAGTAGTATGAATGGAAGTATGTCGGGTTTACTGAATCAAGTGTCTCATCATAGACAACTCCCTCTGTTTGTGAGAAACGTCTGGCTATAGATCTTGTTTTGTATTTCTTGGACACTTCTATCGGTTGCTTGTTTGATCTTATAAATTCACTTGGAAGTTTACCACAGACTTCCCTTATGCATCATTCTTTAAGATATACTGGTATTCTTCTGTTATGGCATCTTGCCATACATGTTCTCATGTTGCCTCTCTAAGACAAGGAGGCTCATCATCAATGAGGTAGCTCATGACTGAAGGATAGCTCAAAAATCTCTTTTTCTTTCTCAGGATGTGCCTTGAAAGGCTTGTATGTTTCTCTGCCTCTTGCAGAGTGAGTCTAGGTAGGTCTTTTATGCCCTACTACAATATCTCTGAACATATCAACTGGAGCAACTGGATCAGCTGGAATAATGTCTTCCTCTGAAATGTTGAAGGGGGAGAAGGTATTGTCTCACTGTCAATCTCCTTCTGAGATTCTTTGGATCTTTGAAAGGCTATCTCTTCTTCAAGGACAACATCTCTGCTTGTCTCAATCTTTCTCTGACCAGGGATGTAGATCTGGAATGTCTTCGAAGATTCATTGTTTTATCCCATAAATGTATCCTTTCTTCCTGAAGGATCTAGCTTGGACTTCTTCTCTTTGGGTACATGAAAATACACTAGGCACCCAAATATCCTGAAGTGTTCAATCTCAGGCTTCACTCTGGTGAAGGTTTCTTCGGGAGTTATGTTTTTCAAAGTCTGATGAAGACTCTTGTTCTGAACATATACTGTGTCATGCATGCTTCTGCCCATGGAATCATAGAAAGATTTTGATCATGCATTATTGCATTGGTTGTCTCAATGATGGTTCTATTCTTCCTCTTAAATAGTTTTGACTCCCTCTGAAGGATGAGCATCTTCCTTTGTTCTTAACCTGTCTGGAACAAGAAAACAAGAAGAACCAAAACAAGAATATCCCCTAAAGGAGAATAATGGGTACATCTCTAGAATCAAAACAATTTAAGGATTGTTGTCACAGCTACAACACCTACTTGTAATGTAGCAAACTTTAGAAATATAGGTTAGAGGAATGACAATTACAACAATCAAACCTGGAGTCTTCACTTCCATTGTGTTGTTCCTCTGAATGCACTGAGATCCCTCTGGATCCAAGACTTCAGCAAAAGGTTCCTTCGTCCTRCAATTACCCTCATGACAATAATACAAATAATAAATATACAAGTGCATACCTGAGGGTGCTGATATGATTTTTCTAATGGCACATGGTTGATCTTTGTCTTCTGACATCTTCATGAAGGAGGTGGTCACAGTGACACCTTTTTGTATCACCCATAATAAGTCTTCCTTAGAAGTCTTGTCTTCCAAGAACTTGAAGTTGCTTGATTCATCAAGCTTATCTTCCAACATAGTTTTGTTCATCATAATTTTAGATTCTTCACATCCCTTTGTCAACTGGGCTAGAAAACCTAACGGCTAGACTAGGCTAGCACTTTTAGGTTTTGTTGGGCTTATCACTGCCAACATTTATCCTTTGAAAGATAGGAGAACACTGGTGAGCTAAAGAGCTCCTTCAATGAGTTTGTAGAAACCCTAATACTGAAATTTCTGTAGAAATTAGCGAAACCCTAGAAACCCTAGGGCCAAAATTTCAAAATGCTCGAAATTTTGATCTGAAGCTTGTTGGAGGTGCGTTGAAGGAGGTCGTACACTTCTATGCCCTTTTTATCCCCAACGTCCAAGTGCCAAGTGCTGAAAACCTCTAGAAGAGTAGGTCGTACGGATTTTCTGGGAACCCTAGGAGGGTCGTACGGTTTATGCAGAAGAGAGAGAGGATGGTTGAAAGTTGTTTGTGCAATGGGTTCTTCAAGACCTATGCTCTGATACCATGTTGATTTTTCAATAAGCAAGGTTAAGCATGAAGTTCATTCCATTTTAGCATTTAACCATAACCATTAATGTTGCAGCAACCAAGATCACAAGAAGAAGCACCATGCACAAGAACACAAGAAGTATCCTGGGAAACCCTTCTCAACAAGGGAAGAAAACCCAGCCAAATCCTTTGTTATATTCTTCAAGAGAAAGACCTAGCACACAAGAGGGTGCTCAAACCCTAGAAGACTAGCGCCCAAGAGAGGTCCGCACTTTTTCCAAGAGGATGCACTTGCTGAAATTTACCTTTACTTATATTAACTTGAACCTATCAACAGAAGTGTCTATTAGCACAACAGGGCCAACCTCACTAGCTTATAATATAATTAATATTAACTAGATTAATTATCTTTTACATTAATTACCAGTCACATTAAGGTGGGGCCGACTTGTACCCTTTACATTACAATTAGGGTTACAGGCAGGTTTGACTCTTGAACAATATAGCAAGGGATCTTGTACACCCACTAGTGCTTATTCACTAGGGGCACATCCATAAGGATGTCCATATCTTTGGCTCACTGCATTACATAGAAGAACCACTTCTTCATAGGGTCACATATGCTCGTCCACGGGCACGTCCACTCAACAAATCTTCTTTCCCACTGCCTCACACATGAGAGTCATCTAGAGTTTCTCGTCAACTACGTTGCTCAGAGGAGGCTAATACATCATCTTCATTTATGTTCTCATGACGATGCGCCCAACACTTTGGGATTTCACGCGTTCACCTTGTGCTCAGCCACAGGCACGTCTAACTCAGCAGATCGCCTTTCCCACTAGATAATCATCTGGAGTTCTTCTCAACTCTCTGAATGGAGGAGGTCATCTCTACGTTCCAACTCTGTCTCAGATAGGAACCACACACCCTCTTCAGGGGCTTTTTCTTAGGTTTGTAAGCTGGAGAATATCTTCACATGGTTGCAATGATCCACATCTCACAGGTTTGTAAGCTGGAGAATGTCTCACATAGCTGCAATCATCAACAATTTATTAGACATCAAAAAAATTATCTTATCTTATACTCTTTCTATTGCCCTTCTCGAATAATGAAATTTGAGATGGAAGCAAGTTCGAAGCAACTGATTCCCCCATCCATTGAAATGATTCCTAAAATGGGAACCACGCCCACAAACTTCGAAAACAAATCCTGTAAAAAAATGCCAAACATTGAAGAATCGGATCCAGATCAGGGAATCCACAGATCCTAGATGATTCAAGTGCAAGTATGAGGATTGATCTGGTGAAGTTGGTAAACATTGTTATTAACTATACCAACTAAGCCCATCCAAGGATACAAAAAAACAAAATCCACATCATCGGTATCTATAAGCTGAAAATTTGAATGAAAAACATATGTAACCGTAGTAGTCTTCAAATATTTAAAATTTGAATAGGCTCACCCTCAACCTGTGTGGTTTGCATATGCTTTGCAAGGACTTGTAATATTTTTGTCAAGTTAACATTTATGTCTGTTCAAGCTGAGTTTAGGCCTTATTGATGTGGCTTCTCAAGGAAGCATTCTTGCTACATAATGGGTGATGTGTTTTATTGAGGGTTCTTCTCCTTGGCAAATGCTTCTCCATCACACATTTTATTATGTTCAGTGTGTGCTCAAGGTTAAGGGTTCTTTTAACCTATGTGATATTATTTCAGCCCCTCATTTGTTCACAACTCTTCAGTCTTTCATCTACAAAAGCATTTGGGATGCTTGGAAAATTTTGCCAAACTTATCCAGTGGAATTTCCCAAGTAGTCAATCAAGCTGGGATTTAGGAAAATTTTAAGGATCAATACTTATCTTAACTATAGAATCCTTGGCAAATCTTAAAATGCCAACAATAAAATGTTTGGCAATATTTTTTTAAAAATTTTCAAATTTCTAAGGATTTGATAGTCTCTAGAAACGTGGTTTTTAAAGTAAAATAATTATATAAGATTTGGGCAAATCATTTTGTGAAAAAAATGGAAATTGACAAATCAATTTTGGAAACAAATGGAAAATTAGTCCAATGGTGAAATTTAACCCATAAAATTTTACCTAGATGGGATCTAACTTGGCACTCAATTTGGAGATAAGCAAAACTTCCACAATTTCAAGCTCACAGGTTAAGTGGGAAGGGTATTTTCTCCTGGAGGAATCTTTGGGATTTTAAGGGCAAGTTTTGGATGCAATAACAAATGTTATCTCGACAAAAGGTCCTTCTAATAAGCTAGCCATCAAAGGCATTGTTGGGTCGATTCATCAAGAATACTTATTCAAGTTGAACATTGACATGTGAGACCCATGGTGGAGCAACTAGCAGTGGTGTTTGGTAAGGAAGATCAACAATTTGACTCCAAAAAGATTTACTCCCCTCTACACCAAAAACATGTTCTTGCATCTATTCTCAATGATCATGTTATTCCTCAAGATGTTCCAAGTTGTTTTTGGAACAATGTCGAGGGGCACCCCAAGGGCCAAGACTTCAAATGAATCTTAAGGCCAGATTAGCAGTGAAATAATTATGCAATATTTGGGAAGTTTTTCTCTCTCTCCCCCTTTCTCTTCTAAAATTAAAGGACCTCAAACAGTCTCAGCGCAGATGACAAGTGCCCTCTACTATCAAAGGCATATGTATACGAGTGTTTCAGACAATCAATGCTTAAAAGGAGAATGAAGTGATGAATTAAAAGAAAAACAAGATAAACATACAAGGCACTGCTGAAAATGAATCTTGTAGCTTATGGAAATAGAACAACGTGTTGAGCAATTAAGAATTCAGCAGCTCTAACAGGTGTATACAAATCAATAAAACATGCTTCAAATAGTTAACATCTTCATACATCTAAATACATGGAGGTGCCCTTTGCATATCATTCAAATGCACAAAGAAATGATAAGAAATGGTCATACATTTAGAGGAAATCACTTTCATATCATAACTAAACATCACACAGTAACACTAAATATGGTGAATAGCATGTTGTCTGAGCTTTGATAAATCAGACAATCAATGCTTAAAAGGAGAGTGAAGTGATGAATTAAAAGAAAAAGAAGATAATCATATAGGGCACTGCTGAGAATGAATCTTGTAGCTTATGGAAATAGAACAATGTGTTGAGCAATTAAGAATTCAGCAGCTCTAACAGGTGTATACAGATCAATAAAACATGCTTCAAACAGTTAACATCCTTCATACATCTAAATACATGGAGGTACTCTCCGCATATCATTCAAATGCACAAAAAAATAATAAGAAATGGTCATACATTCAGAGGAAATCACTCATATATCATAACTAAACATCACACAGTAACACTGAATATGGTAAATAGCTTGTTTCCTAAACTTTAATAAATCAGATCTAATACAAGAGAAACAAAAATGGGAGGATATGTTTTACTAGAACATAAATACTGTAAAGAGGAATTACGGACTGAAACTTAAACGCAGGGGATGAATCTTTGGTTGTCGACTACATTTATCAACTGACTGTGCTCAAGGTTTTTGTGGTCGAACAACTCTAGTTGCAAGAAACTCTTTAACTCCCCAAAGCGTCGACCTTAACAATAGGTTCCTTCATCGTCTTTTATTCCTCTCATTCATGCCCTAAAACTGCTTCTTGAAACCAATTCCAGCTTCTTGTTTCTTGAGCGGTTTTCCTCCTGGTAAAATTTGGTTTACCTTCACCTGGGTAAAATTTTGTTACGAAGAAAAACCATGGGTCAACTAGAGATTTACCAAGTTGTCAAAATATCCATCGAGCTTCCTCCCTGAAGAGTCCCTCCAATTATTTTCTTGTTTGGCTAGAAGCTCGAAATCATAATTACAAGGATTGCGTGACTCAGCAGCCGCCAAATCATTTTCAACGAGTGATCTTGATCCTTGATATGTGTGGTTATCAATGATTCCTCCTACACATGCTCGTTTAAAACATTATTTCTACTTCTTAGAATCCCACATTAACTCTGCATAAAAGGTAAAGCTCAGCCACCGTCAGATCAATCTCAGCAAGAAATCGCAGTCGTTGATCAAGGTGGAACCCATCGAAGCAATCAAGGTTTGCAAAGAAGAAAACTCAGCAGTCGTTGAATCAACATTTATCAAATTTGAACTGATGATCGGAGTCACACCCGTCAGAGAGATCGAGGTATGGGCCTCAACGGGACTCTGACAAAGAAACTACCAGACTGCATCTCAACCGTTGATCGAAGGAACTAGAAATGAACTGGGAGTCGTCAATCTAGCTGCGGTTAAAAGCAAAATCAACTAAGGCAAAAAAAGGTCAGGCTAATGTCATTTTGGACACGTGGCGGATTTTTATTTGCCAATAATGACGCTGACATGGCAAGTAGACGTGACATGTGTCACCCATTTTCGAGATGTTGACCTATGTATGTGGCAGGTTTCCTGCATCCACATGGAAACCATTGAATGGATCTGACAGTGTTTTATCCTGGCAAGCTGACGCGACATCTCACAGATAGGCTGCGAGATCCGAGATCAGATCTTGGTCATTGATCGGGATCATCTGAAAGAGGTTTGAAAGAAGATCTGGGTCGTCCATCGAGGGTGCCCTTCGGAGTGATCGGGGTCTACGTTCCAAACAAGACTTCAATGAGGGGACTCCAAGGGCAAATCTCAATCATCGGTCTGGAACCGCCAAGAGAAGTCCGACAATGCCCGAGAGTCGTTGATCTAGACGCAATCGAAAACAAAAATCGGCTAAGGCATGAACTTTAACATGTTGACGTCACATTGGACACATGGTGCCTTCCCACTGGTCCACGTTGGCATTGATTTGACAAATGCAACGTGACACGTGTCACCCATCTTCGAGATTTTCATTTGTGCATCCGGTGAGTTCCAACTGTCTAGGTGGCAGCGTTTGATTGGATCTACTGGCATGCTGACATGATACCTCGCTAGGAGGCTACAGGATCTGAGATGAGATCTAGATAGTCCATCAAGGGGTGTGTCTTCCTAAATCTAGGTCATCCATCAGAGGTACACCATCGGAGCGCTTAAGGCTTGGGTTCAAAATGTGAGTTCGACAAAGGGATTCCGGGACCATCCATCTAGAGGCGGACACTAAAATATGAGTTGTCGATCTTTCGAGGCTTGCAAAATTGTTGATTCAACGCGTTGGGGTCACGGTCGTGTGATAAGCTCCTGGGTTATAGACTTAGCACCTTTTTTGCATGTGAAAAGCCCTTTTTGAACTGCAACAAACACCCAAGGGATTAAATTTTTTCTTATGCATGCAAGGGAATGGATTTTCTTGTTGTTTCTTCCTTCTTCCTTAGGAAATTTTTACTCTGAACTACGCAGAGGCTCCGAAAGCTTGACTTTTCTACTGTTGACTCATCCAATCTCGGTTTTATATCTTCAATCATCCTCATTTCTTTGATAGGAACAAAAATGGAACTAACAGATCATTGAAATTATTTCGACCCAAAGGAGAGGTGGATTCACAGATTGCATAGTGTATGGTCCATAAGCCTCACCTACAAACTATGGGTTTCTTCTTGATTGGTCATCTACAAGAGGTTTCCAACCAGGCCCGCTTGGGAAAAAGTGGACTAGCGAAAGGGCTTCGATTAATTTGTGGCAAATAGGGGACAATGGAACAATTTTTTTGGGATTACAAATTTGTTAGGGATCATTGGCATTACATCAAGGATCAACACAGTGTTGTTTCAAGGGAAGGTGCTTTGGAGGGATACACTTTTTGGAGATCCTGATATCTAGTTCCCTTCTTTTTTAGGCATCTGGCACTACTTCTAAATGAGGTTGGTGGTTATGATGCAAGCATGTTTTTGCTAATGAGGTTGGTTCTTTTCAATGTTTTTATCGCAACTAGCGACAACAGGAATGTCTGCAATTGTTGGCAAAAGGTTGTCTACTTATTAGAGATGCTAAAGATTTGGATGCATCAGCATATTCAGATTTTACTTTTTCTCTAGTAGTGTTGAAGAAGAGGATATGATTTTCCATTGTATATACCCTTCTTCCTTTGATCTTTGTTTGTAATATATCTATTATAATATAGGACGAATTTTTCAAAAAAAATATGGATGACATGTACCAAAATGTAGCTCTCCAATAATTTGCAGATAGCATAGTGGTGAGGCAACAGTGATGTCATTGTTAAGCAACAAGACGAATAGGCTCTAATATTAATGGGTATGAACCAAGCAATTCATGCTCTATCCGCACACAAAGGGTGGACAAAATAGGCACACATATCGTACACTGTAGATAAAACATATATTTGATATTAGTTTATGTGTGGATGAATGATGTATTAATATGTTGATAGTGTGCATATACATATCCACCAAGATGATGAGTCATGCCTCTAGCTAAAGGGCGACTTACGTACGTGGTGATACAAAGTGGGAGTGCAAAGGCCATTCCTATAAAAGCAAGAGTCGATGCTACCCTAAAAGATCTAAGCACGATTATCCCAATGCCAAAAAGAAGAAATACAATGCTCTAAAGCCGAATACAAGGGAAAGAACCTCAATACTACAACTGCCCATCGTCGAATGAAGAAGAGGGGAGGTCCTCCTTTGAAGAAAGGGAAGCTCTCCTACCATTCGAGGCCAAAGGAAAGAAACTTTGTATAGAAAACTAGTCGGAGGAGAGATGGATTTGGTCCAGGATATGTCTCTTTGTCTGGAAGAGGTGGTCACCCTCTACCGGGAGACGATAGAAGGGGCCTGCCTGCAAGTTTGTCATGATCTATCTCAGGACCCCATATGACAACTCTGCATGGGTCTCACTATCAAGGGTTGGGCTGCCTCTCAGGGTTTGGCAAATCTAAGAGCTGGAATGGTGTTGCAATCTTTTTGCCTCTTGGTGCTCCTATCTAGAAGCACCAAGAAAAAAGTTGTGATCCTCTAAGTAGTGTCATGTCGAGGGGAGCAGGGGGGATGGAGAATGTGATGTTGAGATTGAGGGCCTCTCCCATGTTAATGCCAGGAACCAGTCTTGGAACCAAAAAAAGGTGGAGAGGGAGTTATGAAACTCCTTGAACAAGTAATGAAACAGACCACATATCTCATAGGAATAGGGACATCTAAAAATAAAGTGCTCGTCTCTAGTATATGGCAGATCTAACATAACCAATCCTCTCGTGGGATATAGTGCTCATCTTCCACCTAAAGCTAAAGAGAGCCGACTTGGAGCCAATCTAGGTGGATCCTAAGTCCATGCATCCAGTGTCGAAGGATATTTCCATTTCCATCCTAGGGATGCGAAATGCTTCCTCGTCTCTATTTCCATCCTAGGGATGCAAAATGCTTCCTCGTCTCAAGGACATGTATAGGGCAAGTCAACAACATATCTTTCATGCAATTATAAATTAAATACAAATTCACTTATGTCTCTTGCTTCATGTGGAAAGTCTCTTTTATTTTCAATAGTTGCAACAACAATAAAGAAATACAACTACAAAAAGGCATTAACCGCAAAATCTCATTGTACAACAATGAAATTGCAATATACCTAAATGGTTATGGATACACAAAGCTACTACAATGCCAGTTTGAGGATGTCATAACAAGCATAACTATCCCAGTCACAATGCCTAAATGCATAAGAGCTAATGGGGCAACAACAAACAGAGGGAGAAGCATTGACGAATTGAATTGGTTGAGAAGATGAATTATTCAAGGGAATGTAGAAAAACAACAAACAAGAAGGGTTATGATGTTTACTTGAGATAGATGATAACTGAGGACGTTAAGTTACATAACCTTCCCCTTTTTGGTGTTTTATAAACAATACATAATATAAACATAAATTAGTTAGGGACATTTGGGCTCTCAAATTTTCTCTTGTTTCTATAAGCATGTCATTGGTTGTTAGCTTAGCCACTATAGCAAGTTAGGGCTAGGACAAATCTATGTGACAAATGTTGAAATATTGTAACTTCGAAGAATATTCTACCTAAGAGGGAATGTTGAATAATATTATTATAGTATATTTATTAATTAGGCCCTATTGTGCCTTTGGAAAAGGCGACACTATTGTACCTTTGGAAAAGGCAGCCCTTTTGTGCCTTGACAGTTAAATGTAAATTAAGAGGGTAAAGTGATAGGTCGGCCCAAACGTAATTATATGTTGGCCAGACCACTATTGATAAGAGAGGCAAGTGCCTCATTTGGACACACTCACCAACCAGCTCTACAATGCACAAGTCTTGGTGGAGAAACTGTTGAAACTGGGGGTGACGTCAAGGAGGGTTTTGGTCTATCTCTTGGTATTTCTTGGTTAAGTGGTGCGCTACTCTTCCTAGTGAAGGAGTAAAGGAGGATCTTCAGTTCGGTCTTTGGTCTATCTATATTGAGGAAGTTTTTGTTGGGTTTTCTCCCCCGTGAAGATTTCCCAGGATAAAATGTGTGTCTCTATTGTTTATGTGATTGCCTATCTTTCAGTGATCTTATTTATGCAACTAATGTGCTAAATGATTATAATAATAAAGAAGAATCATAACTGCTAGCTTTATAAGTAAAAAAAACTTCAACATGGTATCATTTTTATGAAGTGTTGGGACTGATTTGTATCGTCCTAGTGCACCTTACCCTAGCAAATATCCAGCTAACTTAAGTTGATGCACCTTTGAAGTTTTAAAGATTCGTTATTGCTTGTCGTTGCTGCCGGATGGTGCCACTACTTGTCGATACTGTCAGAGGTATGTACTTACATATGCTCAAATTGTATCATTATTCTAAAGGGTAAAAGGGTATTTGCAGGAGAAAGGATCTTTTGCCTAAACAACAATCGTAGATCCATAGGGATCTCAGATCCAGCACATTTAGAGGAACTATGCACCCCAGGTTTGATTACTTTGATATACCTCTACTTGTTATGGCATTATTGTAATCTTATGAACATCTAGGTTGCATTTTGATCTGTTGAAGCTATCATACTAACCATTGATCAAAATTAAAGTCAAAGTATTAGATTGATTAAAGTTGAGATTATAGAGTTTATTCCCTAACTCAGATTTCTATCAAGATAGCATATTGTCTTAGTACAAAGGACAAGTTGAAGAAAATACGTGTCATCTTAAATGAAGGAGACTCGAAAGAAAAGCAACACACTCATTCTTGAGGACAAGACTCCAGGTTCTAGGTTTGATTGATTAAATTGATAAGATTCAAATTTACCCATATCAAGTTTGATAATTGCTAAACACTATAGTTGTGATAGCAATCTTTGAAAAGTTTTATTATTGAATACTTGGTAGCATGTGAGCACTATTGAGATAAATGCTTACTATAATCATTTACTAGATATAACTAACTATCTCCTCCAGGAGAAACTTCTTGTTTTGTTTCTAGATTACCATGGAGGAATGATTGATCACAACACTAGATGAGTGTTTCTCTCGTTCCTTATTATTGTATTTCTTACTTTTTAACCTTGTTTCATGCAGGTCAGAAGTGATATCTCTAAAGGAGCTATCGTGATGATTGTTCTCGCTATTGTTTTATTATTATTATAAATATTATTATTCTTTCTATGTTGTTCTCCCTTGTTGTTCTTGTTCCAGGTAGGTCACAGGTAATAACCCTGAGGAAGCTATAGTGACGGTTGCAAGAGGCAACATATTAGATGAGACATGGAACAGACTATCCAAGTTGTATACATGATTGTATACATCCATGTACCAAAGAAGATGAAGAAGAAACAACTTTTGAGATACAAAGTATCTCATATGGAAATTGATTGTAAGGAGAAGGCTCCAAAGATGACCGAACATTAGAATAGAACTCACAGTAGACTTGGTCAATCGATAATGAAGCCACCTTGACAGAAAGCAGAATTCGTTTGATGTCTGACTCAAATTTTCATATTAAGACTTGGTATTCAAAACCAAGTATATCCTGCATAGACTGAAGTTTTTGTAGACTCGGAAGAAAACAAGACTCAGAGTAAGCCTAATCTCAGAAAGAATCAAATGGGAAAAAGAGACATCTTCTAGGACTGGTAGATAGATGCCATGAGTTGAAAAGACTAGATCATAGCTTCAGAGACCTCTAGGAGACATGAAATCTCCTTAGAAGATTCCCTTGTTTCAGTGACAGAAGAGGAAGCCAGTCAAAAGGATTGGGATAATACGGTTTTTTCCTTGAAACCCGAAGGGAAATCAATGGTGACTTCCAAGATTGATCTAACAGATCAAGCATGTTGCAGATAACAGTATAAAGATGTACAAGCCCTAATTTGTGTCTAGAAAATTCTCCCAGCAAGAGGGAGATGACTTTGACAAGACACTTGCTCCAGTAATCAAAATAAGTATATATAGAACAAACATGATTCATTAAAAAAAGCCAACACAATATGAGATTTAGAGGGAGCGGGTATGAAAATCCATGTATTTGAGATTGAGTTATCTCCAGTGCCAGTTGGTGCAGTACATGAGTCGGGCCATGGAGAAATGACTACAATAGAAGATTGAGTTACCTCCAGAGAAAGAGGATAAGCTACCCTCAGTGTTAGTTATTGAGCCACTCTCAGTTTCAGATGAAGTTGTTGTTGTGATAGAGTAGAGGAGTTACTCTCAGAGTTCAGCAGCCACAGTGGCAATGGAGCAGTCATTCTCAGCTTCAGAACAACTGCAGGGGCAGAGTCCCAGTCCCAGAGAACAGTTAAAAAAGAGTAGAGGACATACTCTCATGCAGTGAGACATATAGTGCTTTGCAGAAAACACATAAAGCTAGCACATGATTGTGCAGATTAAGTTGCAATTGAGCAAGTTGAAGCAAGCTCCAAGAGCTTGGTTTGGCAGGATTGATAGTTTTCTGATGAGCTTGGGCTTTACCAAGAGTAAAGTTGATCCCAACCTTTACTTCAAGATTGAGAATGATGGACTAGTTATATTGTTGCTATATCTGGATGACTTATTCTTGACAGATGAAGAAAAGCTCATCACAGATTGTAAGAAAAATCTTGCTGCTGAATTTGAAATGAGGACCTAGGCCTGATGCACTATTTCTTAGGTCTTGAAGTATGGCAGAACCTAAAAGAGACTTTCCTTAATCAAGGAAAGTATGTTGTGGAAATTCTGAAGAGATTCGATATGATGGACTGTAGAGCCATGTCCACTCCTATGGAGACGAATCTAAAGTTATTGGTTGATACTTCGTTAGAAATAGTTGATGTTACTCTATACAGACAAATGATTGGTTTGTTGATGTATCTTGCGAGCACCAGACCAAATATATGCTTTGTTGTGAATACCTTGAGTCAGTATTTGGTGGAGCCCAGACGTGTTCACCTTGTAGTTGCAAAGCATGTGATGAGACACCTTGAGGGTACGTTGGACTATGGCGCCTCTGTTATACTAGAGACTGTGACTTCAGATTGTATGGCTATACTGATTCAGATTGGGTTGGAAGTGCTTCAGACAGAAAAAGCACTTCAGAATGTTGTTTCAGTTTGGGGTCAACCATGACTTCGTGGCAAAGCAAAAAGCAATCCAATATTGCTCTCAGCACGGCAGAAGCAGCATGTTCCGCCAGTTGTGAAGCCATATGGCTTCAGAAATTGTTGACAGGTCTGTTCGATTTGGAGATGGAAGCTACCATGATTCTATGTGATAACCAGAGTTGCATAAAGATGACAAAGACCCTTGTGTTCCATGATAAGATGAAGCACAAAGAGATTCGGTATCACTACATTCGTGACATAGTTCAAAAGGTTGT
Source organism: Picea engelmannii (assembly GCA_009831015.1). NCBI lineage: Eukaryota > Viridiplantae > Streptophyta > Pinopsida > Pinales > Pinaceae > Picea > Picea engelmannii. The sequence goes on from ML811303.1 coordinate 203,707, forward strand.
TGTGAAGCTCCAGTATGTTGGCACAGATGAGCAGGTAGCAGATGTGTTGACTAAGCCTCTGTCTCGTGTGAAGTTTGAGTACTTCCGAGTCAAGCTTGGTGTTGTCCAAAAGGACCTCCCTCAAAAGGGGGAGTGATGTTAATGATACTACGGTATCCTCACCAACAGCGGATAGCTCAGTTAGGATTTTATATCCTAGGGGAAGATCTCGAAGGTCCGGTAAGGACGATCTGTCAAAGTACATGTGCATGTATATGCTAGTTGTGGTCAGTAGTGATAGCTCAATTAGGATTTTATATCCTAAGGAATCTTATGATTCTTGGGCAAATCCCGAAGGTCCAGTAAGGACGGTCTGTCAGAGTACCACGTAGTAGCTTGTTAGGATTTTATATCCTAGAGAATCTTATGATTCCTGGGCAGATCCCGAAGGTCCGATAAGGACGATCTGTCAGTGTACCACAGATGTTGTTGATGCACCTGCCTCATTTTGTTGCCACATATTGATGTTGATGTTCCAGCTTCATGTTGTTGATGATGTTGATATTCCAACTTCATGATATTGATGTTCCAGCTTCATGTCGTTGATGATGTTGATATTCCAACTTTGTGTTGTTGATGTTCCAGCTTCATGTTGTTGATGATGTTGATATTCCAACTTCGCGTTGTTGATGTTGATGTTCCAGCTTCGTGCTATTGATGTTGATGTACTAGCTTCATGTTGTTGATGATGATGATGTTACTCCAGCTCCACACTACAGATGATGATGATGTTCAATTTCTACTGATGTTGATAATGAGAAAAACTTCCAATGACCTATAGATATGACCGACAGTATTCCCAATGTTGATGACGATGTCCCTTCCTCTTCATGATGTATTGAGTCCAGTCAATTGCTATTAATGTTGTCAGTCGAATAACCTTCTTATTAAGAGGGAGTGTTGAAATATTGTAACTTCAAAGAATATTCTACCTAAGAGGGAATTTTGAATAATATTATTATATTATATTTATTAATTAGGCCCTATTGTGCCTTTGGAAAAGTTGGCCCTTATGTGCCTTGACAGTTAAATGTAAACTAAGAGGGTAGAGTGGCAGGTCGACCCAAACCTAATTATAGGCTGGCCAGGCCACTCTTTATAAGAGAGGCCAGTGCCTCATTTGGACACATTCACCAACCAGTTCTGCAATGCGCAAGTCTTGGAGGAGAAACTACCGCAACTAGGGGTGACGTCAAGGAGGGTTTTGGTCTATCTCTTGGTATTTCTTGGTTAAGTGGTGCGCTACTCTTCCTAGTGAAGGAGTAGAGGAGGATATTCTGTTCGATCTTTGGTCTATCTATATTGAGGAAGTTTTTGTTGGTTTTCTCCCCCATGAGGGTTTCCCAGGATTAAATGTGTGTCTCTATTGTTTCTGTGATTGCCTCTCTTTCAGTGATCTTATTTATGCAGCTAATGTGCGAAATGACTATAATAATAAAGAAGAATTGTAACTGCTAGCTGTATAAGTAAAAAAAAAAACTTCAACAACAAAGACTATTACTGAAATGACATGTTATTATCCCCACAATCTAGCTAATTATGTGAATGTGATTTGAGAAATCTAGCTAAATATGAGAAGAACATCAAGGAATGTTAAACAACAATTAACACCAAATTTTCCCATATCCATGTGAGCATATTTTCTCAGTTCCAGTAATCGAGATCAGATCAACAGAAACTTTGATCAGATCATCAGAAACTTAAAGGAAGGAGTAGTGTTGTATATTTTTCTTACAGAAATAGTCACTCACGAGTTTCCCAGGTCTACTGTGTCTTTTTTTGCTTGAAAAGATATTTGGCATGTCCTTAAGGGGTTAATTATAACCTAGTGGAGCCACTTGGTTATCCTGATACACATGAAAAGGACATAGAATTTACTGGAATCGAAACATAGTTGCACAAAATCATATACTATCATGTACTTCCATGTCCAGATGGTGTTGTAAGTATGAGTGTTTCAGGGGGTGTGAATAACAACTCTTGTAGATATGAAAACAACATATGCAAGTGAGATTCTGCATACATTTTCATTTACAAACAACAGATGAAAGTTGGATGAAGCACTTTGATAAGTTTTCAGTGGTGAGTTTCTTATGTAAAGTCTGAGGCTGGATTCAGATTCATGGATGGATC
>ML811303.1:213834-231621 GCA_009831015.1 Picea engelmannii
TACGGTACGACTGTCTGTGCACAGAATTCGAGGTGGCAGATTTGGGTTTCTTCCTGTAAATTTCAAGCACGGAAATCGAGGGAAGAGATAAGTAAATTCTGTTGGTTTTATTTTTGCTGATATGTAATTTCCAGAAATTGAAGAAATAAGAAGAACTCACTCTCTCTCACTGGTTTTCCCCACATTGGGGTTTTTCCAGGGTCAATTGACCAAATATCATTGTGTCATTAAATGTTTGCTTGCTGGTTTAATTTCTGAGTTTTATGACAGCCATTGAAAAGATCATTTATTTCATGTGTTTCAGTCAAATGTCATTTTAATATTTAATGCATATTAATGTCTGCAAATTTCATTAATATTGGGAATGGGCATTAAACATTTGGAGTGATAAGGAGTGATTGAAACCGGGATTGGGATAAATTGCAGAAGTGAGAAAACACAGAAAAATCAACATTCTTAATATTGTTCTTTGGTGGTTTTGCATTTCCGAGAGCTCTGACACAATCTTGTCTAATCTCTTCAAGCAAATCTGCATGTAAGTCTTTAATTCACAGATAATCTCTTCCATCGGCATATGCTTTGGACCTATTGGAAATCCAAGACCTCTCTACAATATTTTGATTATTGGTTCATCTAGTGTTGAGATAGATAGATTGATGGTGATTTTTCGATTGTTGTCCATAAGTTTCTATATGAACATTTGTCTCATCAACCATGTTGCCCCTCCATTATCATCACTGCTATTCTCATACATACATATATTTGACAAAAGTGATCTCCTTCTCTAGTTATTCCTCCGGTCTCTTAATGTGAAGAGTTCATCATTAGAATATATATGTATAGTTCTTAATGGGTTGTCTAAAGCATTATTTCCACTCTCTACACCATCTTCTTTGTTATTTAGCATATTTGCACTGATATCGATGCTCTCCCCCACATTTAGATTCGTGGTATTTATAAAATATTTGGAATATCTATGTTCCATACTTGAATTATGCTTATTTGTGAGGATAGTAGACTCAATATAAGCATTATATTTGTGATATAATAAATGTTTCTCCCATGTACTTTGACTCGATTGGACAATAGCCTCACTCATTTCCATCCCAAGGATCTGTGTTTAGGATCTCTAATGCATACGTATCCTGAGTCCTGATTCGATTGGGCAATAGCTTCACTCGCTTATATCGTAAGGATCTCAGCATTTGGAATCTCTAGTGCATATGTAAGGCTCCATGTCTGCAATCTCCAAAACCAATGCAGGTGACTCAATAATATCATTAGCTTATCAAACTTTTGTTTCCGAGTCTCTTTGGTTTTCTGCTTTATACTCTCAACATTCATGGCGGTGCTAAACTCAACCTTTAGGCAAACCTCAAGCTTTATTTTCGCCATGAATTCTATATGGAATTGAAATAAGGTTTTAGAGAGCTCATTCATTTTCAATCTAACATCTTTGATGATAAATCTTCACAATGCCACCTAGCTCTATTGAAGATATTACAGGCCCTGATATGCATATATGTGTTGGCCTAGGTCCCAAGTGTCATTACAGTCCAAGTATCAAGTGACTATATAATGTGTCAGGCAAGAAAGCATGATAAGATGTAGTAGAAGAAAACATAGACAAAGCTTCGATGATCACATAACAAATAGATCAAAAAATCAGACAGACATCTGTAAGGAACTAACGTATAATGAGACAACAAATGGGGATGAACATTCACCCTAGAAGGATTCAAAGAGAAAATGGGAAGTTCTCAAGAGATCCCTAAGGGGAGCTACTCTTACATGGTATTGTAATTTGTAACACAAAATATGGAGGTCATTTGGGAAATGGATCGAGGTTGTGGACAAATTCCAAGAAGTATACAGTTATTTCAATTTAAAAACCATCAACATTTGCATAGTCAAAATGGTATAAAGCAGTGGAAAGGAAAAAACATAGTCCACTATGATGCAAGATAGATAAGATAATTTTATTAATGTCCAACAAATGACCACAAATAGGTCAATAGGACTGCTGAATAAATTAGCATGTAATACAAAGTGGGARTGCAAAGGCTGTTCCTATAAAAGCATGATAAAATCAGATCTAATATATGTTAAATAAGACCTATAGTCTAAGATCAAGGAGAAGAAAACAAAGTGGTACCACAGATATATGCAAGTACTACAAAGAACCAAAAATGGTATAAAGCAGTGGAAAGGAAAAAACACAGTCCACTATGATGCAAGATAGACAAGATAATTTTATTAATGTCCAACAAATGACCACAAAAAATAKGTCAATAGGACTGCTGAATAAATTAGCATGTAATACAAAGTGGGAGTGCAAAGGCTGCTCCTATAAAAGCATGATAAAATCAGATCTAATATATGTTAAATAAGACCTATAGTCTAAGATCAAGGAGCAGAAAACAAAGTGGTACCACAGATATATGCAAGTACTACAAAGAACCAAAAATTCTTGTGGAGGATGTCTTTCCTAAGGGATGTCTCGCCTAAGGGATGCGGATCAACACTCCCCAATGCAATCTTCTGAGAACGAAGAGAGCAAAAGGTCCCATTATCTGTATCCATATCTCTCCTAACATTTGAGGCCGTAGTGGAAGAAGCTTCCAATAGATGACTGATTGGAGAACCTGGTAACGCTGAAAGAATGGGTCTGAGGTATGTCTCTCTGCTTGGACAATGTAACCCACTATTGAGATCTGGAGAAAGTCACCTATCTGTTAGTATTATTTGAAGACTACAGTTTTGTGGCATTTGGAAACCCTAGTACTACTTGAAGTACTTGATGTGGAGAAGATAGAGGGTGATTATATTGTACACTTGTGTGATGCAAGTGAAGGTACCAAGGAGGACTTGCTAATGTGTATGCTAGCTTGTTGAGCATCTTCAGTGAAGCGACCAGCTTTGGTTGGAAGTGATTCCTAGCTAGAAGGAATTGGTGGCTAGGGTTTTCTTATGGATTCCTAGATAGAGTTTGGAGAGCACAACTTGTACCAACTTGTACTAAGTAGTGGTATGTAATTGTACTTCATCTTATACATATATATTAAGTGTTCCTGCTGTCCAAACTTAGTGTTCTTGCAGATTTGATTTTCAGCTTATGTTATCTTCATGATTGAGTAGTCTCTTGACCTGTTTATACAATTGAATTGACATGACAATGAACAGAATTTGTTAAGTGATTTAAGAAACATATAGAAGCTAATGGGGGCAGATTTACTGAAAAGATCACAGGAAATAGATCCGGGAAACCTCAAGGTTGAGGTGAAATTTCTAAATTTTCTCTAAGCAATGGATTCTCAATTTCTACATGGTATCAGAAGTGATTGGACTAAAATCGCTCTCTTGGTGAAAAGGGAGTTGGGTGTTTCAGTTATACCATACCTAGGAGAGGTGCTTGACCTAGTACAAGTTGATTGGGTGTGAAACCCTAGTGCGCTTGGAAGAAGCGCTTGAACCCTAGAAGGGTTGATCTACTTAATTGGTTGTTGATTTTGCTTTGAGGTGTACTTCAAATTTGCAAGGATGACTACTCTTTGTCTTAGAGAGTGTGACAAGTGAAGGTGCTTACAATTTTATACATTTGAAGGGCACGTGGCAAATGCTTTTAGAGGCTGAGATTTGGGAGCATGTTGAGAAAGAGATTGCTACGCAGAAAGGTCCAAAATTGTTGGCTGCTTATCTTAAGAAGGAGGTTAGGGCAAAGAGAAACATTCTTGATTCAGTGATGGATCACTTGATCACATATATTGCAGAGAAGATGACTCGTAAGTTGATGTATGACGCTTTGGTTGTTTATATGAGAGAAGCAGTGTCTCTAAACAAATGCTCTTGAGAAACAAGCTTCCATCCATCTACATGAGTAACACAAATACATAGGTGAGCTATTTGGACAAGGCCGCAAAGTTGAGAGATCAGTTGGTTTCCATAGGGACAAAAGTGGACAATAAGAAGTTTGTGTCCACTGCCTTGAACGAACTTGCTCCATCCTAGAAACCTTTTGTTAAAGGTGTTTATGTTCATGAGAATTTACCTAATTATGAGAAGCTTTGGGATAACCTTATATACGAAGAGATCAAATTGGAGCTCTATTCAGTGAAGCAAAAGAAAGCAGAAGACCTGGCCGTCATTGAGAGGATGAGGAAGGGAAGCAAAAAACAATACAAGAAGGATGAGAAAGAAGAATCAAATCCAAGTAAGAAAAAGGTGTGAAGTGTTTTAAGTGTTACCAGTTGGGACATTACACCAACCAATGTCCAAAGAAAAAGGGGAAGGCAAAGCAATAGGAACAAGTTATAGGGAATGCGCGTATTGTAGCAGGAGTGGGTGAGTTATCATCCCAACTTGAGACTACCTTCTCCATGGTCTCTTATTTATATTCCAACATTGTGTCAAGTGTTGGAGGCAATGTAGACAGTGGGGCATCGAGACATATGACTTATAACCAGAAACTCTTCAACAAGATCCAAGAGCAACAGGGAGGAATGAGAAAGGAGTTGAATGATGACGCCACTTAAACTGTGAAAGGAATAGGCTCCATTCCCTTCTAGATGTCATCATGCGATGTTCGTGAGTTGAATGATTGTTTGTCTATTCCTAGTTTAAAGAAAATTCTTCTTACAATTTCGTGTATGGTAAATCTTCAATATAGAGTTGCATTAGAAGGAAAACAACGCACCATCAATGATTGTAGTATAGAAAGTCTAAGGACTTTGGCTAGAGGTGTGCAAGATGGTGACCTTTACAAGTTACTTGTTGATCCTATGCACTTACACATGATAATGGGAAGCTAAGTGAGCTTTCTAGTTCTAAGGAGGCATATGCAAAAGCATGCATGGTTGAATACCATGGAGATAGGTTCAAAATCCATTATGAAATCAATGATTGATTCCAAGCTTGCAACTGATGGGAGTAATGAGGAGTACCAAGACAAGTTAAGAGGGAGTTGACCTTGAAAAGACTCTTGCTCTAGTTACCAAAGGATTCTCTCGAAAAGAGGGAGTTGACCATGTTGAGGGTTTTGCTTCAATGGTCAGAGGTTTTGAGGTGAATGGTTGAGATACCCATGTTTATAGTTTGTTGGAGGCCTTGTGTGGGTTGTCATTTGCACTACAAACTTGGTATTTCAAGATGGATGAGAGTTGTGTAGATTTTTATTCTTGAGATTCAATAGATCCGATCCACTTATCTTGATCTTGTATGGAGATGTGATCATCTCTACAGGAAGTCTTGAACAACTCATGATAATGAGTCTAAAAATTGTGGCCCATGAAGTTGATATGGGAGACATTGAAGTATTGCAGGTTGTTGATGGTCGGAGGTCATGTTCCCTTAGAGTCGTAAGTGTTCAAGCCCCTAGCAAAGAGAAGGTTCAAGATGTTGTGATAAGATAAGTTATGTCCAACAAATGACCAAAACTAGGTCAACAACACTGTTCAGCGCATAAGTGGCGATACATAGTGGGAATAAGAAGGCCACTCCTATAGAAGCAAAAACTCAAAGCTAATTATATGATGTGGGCACAACTATCACAATGCCAAAAAGAAATACAATGTTTTGAAGCCAAGTACAAGGAAAAGGAAAAGAACCTCAAGCTTGTCGTCAAATAAAGGAGAGAGGGGATTCTCCTCTAAAGCCAAATGTGAATCTCTCCTACCATTTGAGCCCAAAGGAAAGAATCTCTATATAGAAATATGGTTGCAGGTGCTAGATTCATCCCAAGGGATGTCTCTCTGTCTAAAGGAGGTGGCTCGTTGTCAAGCGCTGGTAGGAGGGGATCGCCTATTGGTCAAGTGTAAGCTATCCAAAGGTCATACAACAACCCCATATGGTTCTCACTATTAGGGATTGTGCTACCTCCTAGGATCTAACCTATATAGGGACTGGAAGGGTGTTGCACTCTGTCGGCCTCTTAGTTCCCCTGTCCATTAGGAGCACTAAGAAGAAAGACGCAATCCTCGAATAGTTTCCAAACGAGTGGTGGGTCAATGGATATGGGATCTAAGCCAGAGAGCCTCTCCTAAGTATAATGCCAACCAACCACCATTGGTTTGGATACCAAAAAAAGGTGGAGAGGGAGTTACAAGACTCCCTCAACAAGCAATGGAACCAATTCGATATCTCGTGAGTCATAGTAACAAGGGCATCTGGATATAAAGTGCTCCTCTACTCTATCTCATGTATAAGGTAGATTTGGCATAATTTGTCCTCGAATGGTATCTGGTGCTCAGCTTCCACCCAAACTTGATGTGATCCCACTCTAAATAGGCCTAGGGAGATCTTGAGCCATTGAATCCAATGTCAAAGCGTGTAAGCTGAATCTGAAGTTGAATCTGAGCTTTGAGAAATGCTCTACACAAAAGGCCATCTTGGGTCTCAAACCCCAAAAGGGACGATCAAAATAACCTAGATATACTACCTATAAATATCCTCCCTGACAATCCCATCCATCTACTTATTAGGAAAGAAGTGTCAGGAACATCCAAAGAGTATCTAAATGAGGGAAAGTGATCTATCGATATACCAACTGAGTCATGGAGACGAGAAGCCTCTAAATACTAGCACCTCGCTCTTCTAGAAGTGGGGGAGAGTGGGCGATGACCTCCAAAGATTGGTAAGCAAGATATGGGTATTGGCCTCTACTCACTATCAAGATGACAAATCTCTAGAGGCGATGCAACAGCTCGACCAGCTTGAAAAAAGTCTCGGTCCAAAAAGGGTGTGTTGCAAACTCTATCTAAATGATGGATTGGGGACCATCCTCTTGCATCTGAGAATGCAATGAAAAGCAAGAGGGTCTAACAGTATCTTGTTTTGTTAGATACACAGACTTCCAAAGCTTACAATATCTACATTCTAGAACAATATAAGACTATGGTGAGCAGAAATGTGAATATTTATGAGGATATGTGATCCTCTAGATCATAGGTATCTCACTTAGTGACTGAAGGTAGTGAGGAGGTTGTTGTTCCAAAGGTTGATTCAAAACATAGAGTAGAATCAGACCCAGGTGTGGACAAGGAGAGAATGAGGATAAATATGCCTTCGGCTTCTAATCCAGCACACATGAAGTTGAGATGGTTTACTCAGAGATTGTAAGATGCACAGGAGCACATAGGAAAGTCCAAATCTTCAGTGAGGATGAGTATAACTCGTAGGAGATATGCTAACCACATTGCATTGGCTACTTCCTTTTGTGAGCCTTCAAATTATTTTTAGGAGGTGAGGTGTGATGCATTGATGGAGGAGAATGTTGATTGGATGACAATTCATTTCTCCAAGGACCAATGGTTGATTTCAAGACTGCAACAAGTTTAGAATTGCAAATGGCAGGTCTGGTTGAGTTGTAGAGGGATCAAGCTAGTGTTTGTGAAAACATCTTCCACATAAAGAGTGTTAACTTCTGGAGTTACTCCAAAAGTTTTTACACCATGTTTGGGGATACTTGGTGTGTTGATTACCCTTGATTGTATCGTAATGGACATACTCATTGGAGATAGCTTACTCATGGATTGTTATGCCTTGACTTGAAGCTTATGTGGTGCATTTCCTTGATCATATGCCTTGACTTTTGTCATGGTGTGTGCATTTGGAGAGTTTGGTTGCTTGCTTGCAAGGGCAACTCACTTGGAGGAGCGTTGGGCATCTTAGAGGAGGGGAGGGTGTTGAGACCTAGATGGTATGGAGACACTTAGCTACCTGCATGGAGACTTGTGCTTCACTTGAGGACGAATTGCTCAAGGAGTGATCATGTAGATGTGGTGGACCCAGAGATACACATGGCTTAGGAGGAGGCATTAGAGCATTGGAGGCCTTTAGAGAAGCATTGGACACATCTTATGGAGTGTTCAACCTTGGAACCTTGCTTGTTCGACATACTAATTTAGAGTTGGACATGTGCCACTTGTAGTTGGAGCGCTTCACACGTGGGCCTATCTATTGTTTAGTTAGGTTGCTTATTGGGGACAAGGTCCACTTTATTATTGTTGGCCTCCCTCACTTTTCATATAAATAAAAGGAGGTGAGATTCCTTTAATTTGATAATTATTGTTCACTCATGTAATCGCATGCTTGTGTTAAAGATGTGAGAGCTAGAGCAAACTAGTCTCTTTGTACTTCTTCATTGTATTTTCTCTCTTTGTCTTGAGTGTTCTTGAGGAAATGCAAGGGAAGACTAAAGTTAGGGTTTTTCCCTAAGAAGACAAGGGAAGCTAGGGTTTGGGAGAAATGCTAAATAAGCAAAGAGAGCACTTGACCTTCAAGTTCTTGTGAGAGAATACTAGGGTTTTGTGGCATTCAGAAACCCTAGTACTACTTGGAGTGCTTGATGTGGAAAAGATAAAAGGAGATCATCTTGTACACTTGTGTAATGCAAGTGAAGGAGCAAAGAGGACTTTTCGATGTGTATGCTAGCTTGTTGAAGATCTTTGTTGGAGCAACCAACTTTGGTTGGGAGTAATTCCCAACTAAAAAGAGTTGGTGGCTAGAGTTTTCTTATGGTTTCCCTAGCTAGGGTTTCGAGAGTGTTACACCAAAATCTAGTACCCACAAAACCAATCACCAAGGTGTTAGGTTTGTGAAACTTAGGAAGGCTACCCAATATCCCCTCAGTGGCTCTTCCTCTCTCTTTTAGTTGGCTCTTCTCCAACTAAAGAGGGCTTCCCTAAGGATGGGATTATCAAGGCTATCAAGTGGGCGCTCAAGGTGAAAAAAGAAGAGTAAGCCTTGATAAGCAATGTGGTTGTAGTAATGGTATGTGGTAGTGAAAATGGAAAAGGGGGTGTGGAAAGAAAATGAAAGGAAAATTAGGGGAACAAGGAAATGGGATGATGTAAGACTAGTGCCTATCAATCTAAGGGCTAATGGAATCATGAAACATTGAATGACTGATCGAACTAGTGTGTTACAATCAATTACTTTGAGGTGGGATTTACAATTGATAAGGGTTATTTTACCACATTCAACCTCTTGGATAAAAGAACTTATTTGATGCATTCATCACTTGGGCATGTACTTAAGGTAAAAGGAATTAGTTTAATGCAATTTACCCCAAAGTGTTTGTTGAAAATAAGCTATAGAATCAAGTCTTGGAGGGCTAAGGGTGCCACTCATCAACACAAATGTGAAAGAGTTGTATGGCTGAAATGTACTTCCAAATTTGCAATTTAATTGATAGAAGAAAAGAGAACAAGTGCAGAAACAAAACAGCAAATAAACCAGAGGACCGAGGGAGAACCTCCTCACATTGCTTATTCACTATTAAGACTTCACATAAGTATGATAACAAGCAAATTCTATAACATATAAACAACTAAGGTTGCCAGAGTATGAAACCATGCATATTGTACATTAATATAAATAGAAATGGCATCCATAGTACATCAATGATTAATCATTCGAGCATCAACCATCTAGATTCTAGCAACTACAAACTTATAAGCCAACCTACAATTTTTTAAGCCATATAATAGAAAGTAGACCATTAACTTATGGAATGAAATCAATGATCCATAATCCAACAATTGTTAACAATAACATGAGTCGTGACCAAATAGTTATGTTTACAAAATAGGCCATCGGCACTGAACCGAAGCATGAAGACTGAAAGGTCCAAAACAATAAAGTTTAAACTGAGCTAGTTGCTAAATACTATGAATCTATCATCTGTAGACTATGACATATAAAGTAATGAAAAAGGAGAAACATCGAACAACTATCCCATCCTCCTTCCACCACTACAATTGTTGTGTGGGCCTCCTCGTGGTGGCAGTGAAGCCTCCTGAAAAGGACAAAACTGTGCAAAAGTAGATGTCGAGTTAGACGACCATGGCGGAAGTGAAGATGAAGCCCCTAGTGTTGCAGTTGGAATCCTAGACATGGGGACCATGGAAGTGGATGAGGGTGGCATCTCAACATGATCATCATCATCCAAAAGAACATTCTCCAATTGCTCTAAAAGCAATACTCGATCCTCCAAACTATCCTCCTCTGGATTGTTGTCCCAACACTTCAACCTTTTATCCATCTTTGCCTCCTCAAGTAATGGGACAACAATCGCAAGTTGTAATGAACATAAACCAAGCTCTTTGTTTGGGCTCTTTGCCTGGCCTACATTCAACCCATTTCTTCTGACGCTATGGATGAAATTGCAGGTGCTCCAACACCTCTCTGCAAAAGAAGTGTTCACCACCTGTGAAAGCACCCGTGTTGCCAAAAATGTTGCAGTTGTGGTGTAGCACCGCCACGCATGTTCCACCACTCGAGAGAACTCAGATATCCTCGATCTCTAATTGCATGGTTGGTCCCAAAGGCACCATTTCTAAGGATGTACTAGCTCAATTGTTTTCGTATGTTGTCACACTCCTCGTCTGGGACCAATTTGTCTAATTCTTTCATATAACCAGCTTGAACCTCTGGATCTTGTGTGGTCTTTTCTTGGACCCACCACCAAGTGTTGGTGATGAAAGCCATGATACATGATAGTATTCTGGTGTTAGCACATATGTTAAGGCATGTAGTGGAATATTTAGCATTTTCCACCATTTTTGCACCTCTACACGAATATGATTATACAACTTGACATCTCTAGGCTCAACAATGTCTTTAATTTGCCCCAACATGCTATCCATTTGCTCATACACCTTCCCAATGATTGGTCGATTTGGATCTGCAAACCTGATCATGTGATAAAATGGCTTGGTGAATTGCAAAACATACTGAACCCGTGACCAAAACTGATTGTCAAGAACTATCTCCTTCACTACATTAGCACCTTCTCTATCGGTGATCATTTCATCCCATGCATCACTCATTACCATAGCACCCAAAGCTTGTCTCGCCTTCAATAGGCGCTTAAAGGCGAGGTAATAGCTAGTAAATCTAGCTTTTGCAATATTAAGTAGTTGCAACCTAGAGTATGTGCCATAAAAGTAATCGACCCTTGTATGACATGTGACAAATTTGATGAGATTCTTCCCTCTTTTGTACAAGTCATCAATCCATCCACATTCTCTATGCTTGACAATATCACTCACCAAAAGGTTCAAGGTGTGCACCAAACAACTAGACCAAAAGATGTGTGGATAGTTCCGCTCAATGATTTTACCTGCTCCCTTACAATTATCAATGATTATCAATGATTACTTGAATCACATTAAAGGACCAACATCATCAATTGTTTTCAACAGGAGCTCTGAAATGTTTTGAGAAGATGCAATGATTGAAGAGGAGTCGTGTGCTACAAGAAACATTGTACACGTAGCAGAAACACTAAGAACATTGATCAAATGTTGGTTTCTAACATTTGTCCAACCATCTGATACAATGGATACCCCAAAGTTCCCCCAATCATCTGTAAACCGTGTTAGAGCTCTTTGAATTTTTGCTCTTTCCTTGTCAAGTAGCATAGTTGTAGCTTTCTCATAGGAGGGGCTCTTGTATCCTTTGGGGGATTCATTGATTCCCTTGACAAGATCATGCCAATAGGAGGAGCGAAGCACATTGAATGGGATACCACAAGCATAGAGAAACCGGACCACTTTTGCATCCACCTCATCCTTACCTCCAATATCAAGAAAATCTGCTATTGTTCTTCTAGATCCAGAGGTTCCAGAACCATGAGGAGATGGAGATGTGTTGCCACCAAATTTAGATGAGGCATCAAATTGAAGCTTTTGTTTTTTACCATGCTTTTTTTGTGCAGCTTCCTCTATCTTTATGTATTTTTGTCTCTCTTGCATATCTTAGGGCAAACTATGATTCCGATGGCCCCTTCTTGTCATCACTATCCATTACACCACAAAGATGCCTCCTCACACAGATATATGAACCAATAAAAGGTTTTCCTTGATTATAATCGTGAGGACAAAAAAATTTAGTGGTTCCACCACCTCTCCCCTCAACTTTTGTGACAAATCTCCACAAGGGTGTTGATGAAGCTTTGGCACCTTCATTTTCCCTCTTCACCCTCTTGATCCTTTTCAAACCCTTCACCATCTTCATATTGTGGCCCATCATGAGAATGACCACTATCCTCTTCTTTCCTCCGATGCTTATTCCCCGCCAAGACCATGAGAACCAAAAAAGGAATGATAAACCATTTTCCTCAAGTTTTAGATGAACAACCTACAATGAAATGAGGAAAAAGAAGGAATGGGAAAGACTAGGAGAGGAGAAAAATACCATAAACAAAGTTAACCCAAGGAAATGAGGGAGTTGGAGTTTGGGCTTACCTCTTTAGCTCTCGAAACTTGAAAGTTGAAACTTGAGATAGATGGTTGCCTTCATTCGCTCCTCCAAGCCCCTCTTTGCTCACCCTTCCAAGCTCTCCTTTGTTCTCTTCTCCAAGCTCTCACAAATCTGTACTCTCCAAGCTCTCCTTTGCTCTCTCCTCCTCTCCAAGCTCAAGCAAACATAGATGAAAGAATGAGGAGAATGGAGGGGGAAGAGCTCCTTTATTCTCCTCCTTTCTTTCCCCTAAACCCTAAGCCTAGGGTAGGTCCCACCCCACTCATAAATTATAAAAAAAAAATTAAAATGTGATATTTTTTTGGTATAGCGTGAGAGTGTCCAAGTCACTCATGGGAGCGATCGTGAAGCATGGCCAGAGCAATCGCGAAGCGCGCTCCAAAAATTCGAGAGCAAGATCCGGAGCATGGTAGTCCCAGATTGGTAGGGAGCGACCGAGAGCACCTCGGAGCGTGCTCCAAGGGTAGCTCTTTGGATGCTCTAGCTCGAAGAGAGCTCTAGAGCTTCGGAGCGGGGGGGGGTGCTCCCCGTAACGTAGTAAACAACAATTGAATAGCATAACATAACCATAAAACAAAGTAGATCAATACATCAATGCTTTATTAGTATTCAAAGGGTTGATACATGAAAGAAGCCTAACATCATTTCCAAGTTCCTACAATTTCCTTCATTTCTTCACTTCTTCACTCTCCTCTAATTGAAAAAATCCCCAATTGCCAATTACAAATGAAATGGAGAGGAACTCCTCTTTATATAGAGTGAATGAAGTCTCTCATACAACAAAATATATTATTTTTCTAACTAACTCCATGAAAAGTCAAAAAATAGTAAAATATTGGAGCAGTTAGATCCATAGTCCATAATATCAAGTCATGTGGAAGCTAGCCTCTTCAAGGGAGGTCACCCTCATCCAAAAATAGGCAATAATATGCAACAATAACCTCCAAGAGTGGAAGCACCATCCAAAAATAGGTATTACACCAAGTCAAATGCTAAATGGGTCCACAAATAATTTGCCCTAACAAAATGGATGCATGCAAAATATAATAAAATACTCTTCAATCTAGGAGGATGTGCTCAAGGGTCCACCTAGAATGGCTCACACAAAGTACGCCCTCCAAGGTGCATGAGAGATATAACAATAAAATATTCCTCCTACGAGAATGTTTCGTAACCAACCTCCAAAAATAGGAAGTGGTCCACAAGATGCATGCAACGAATCAAAATGTGTGAATCCCAAGGAAACCAACTCCATGAATGAATGTGCAAGTTACCAAGTAGATGGAGTGCTACACAAGAAATGTAGTGGGAAATCTCCAACAAAACAAATCCAATGAGATAATGGCGAATTAGGGTTTTGACCATGCCAAAACTCCATGAAATAATAAAATATACACCTCCAAGAATAGCAAGAAGTGTATCCACAAGTTTGCCTTCCAAGGGGACACCCAAATATAGTAAGATTACTAAGTAAATGCATGCAATGTACCATATGTGTGGCCCTCCAAATATGTCACACGCCTCCCAATAAAAGCCTACATAACCACCTCAAATAAAATAATACATGTGTCAAGTCAAAGAGGTGAGGGCACTCTCCAATGAAGGTCAAAATATGCCAAGTGTAGCTAAAATATCCATGCAATAAAGATGAGAGAGCACCTAGGAGAGGTGAACCCTAGAAGAGTGTTTCATGTAACTACCTCAACCACCCACAAATAATAGAATACTCTCCAATGAAGTTGCCCTAGGAGAATGTGCCAAGGGTGGTTAGACATCAATAATAAAATATTACACCACAACCACATCATAGTGATGTCCAACCAACCAAAGAGAGTGTGCCCTAGAGAAGTGTGCCAACCTCTCCAAGAAGAAATAAAATAATGTATGCCTTCAAAACTATGCCAAAGAAGGGGGGTGCACCTAGCCTCAACCAACTCCAACTAACCCCTTCAAATGTGAAAAGGAAGCCAATGAAGTAGAGCACCTAAGCTATTAACCTTAAATATAGATAAATTAATTTTGAACAATTAAATCAACTTCAACATGTGTGCACAAAGGTTAATGCTTAAATATAACCTTAATCCCCCTCCAAATAGTCCACCAACATACTAAATCACCATGAACATGTGTGCCAATGAAGGGTGTACTGTAATAAAGTGTTGTACCATGTAAGTAAAAGATGCTCTCCATAGCAAAACCTCACCATGACAACAACAAAACATAAAGCCCAACCTAAGGTGCACCACCACCAAGGGATTATTACATCAAAAGTTATCATTCAACCTCAGGAAAAGGTTAGATCACCATCAAATCATATGTAGTATCCCCCTTCTAAATCAAACTTTGGAAATAAAACATCAATGAGGGCACTAACATCATGAAACACATTCTCGCCAGGTGATGCCTATCAAATGTTACATCATAAGGTTAAATCACCTAGGAAAATCCCAAAAAGGCAACATGAATCATCTTGCCATAGCAACATCATAAGAGAAGGCATCATAAAGAAGTGCTAACCCAACCAATCACCAAGTGTGTCCTCTATCACACATCAAACAAGAGAACCATGTCGAACACCCTCTCCTGGTGACACCAAATAATACCACATGATAATGCTCCTAACACCATCATCATCTAACACCTTGGGGGGCTAAAACTATCATCCATATCCAAGATAAGCATATCAGCCATACCCTAATGAGATAGCATGCTCGACAACCATCAAATATGCAACCAAGTAACAAGCACAATCATCCAACCAAGGAGAAGTGAGACTCCCCCAACCAAAGATCTCCATCAAATGATATGATGCCATGAAGAAAAAGGGACTTCATAAAGATGAATCTCCCCAAGTCGGTCCAATAGCTCCAAGGAACCAGCAGCAAATTTCTATCAATGTGAAACCTCATACAATATGAGGTGTAACCGAGAGCATGACTTGTACCAACTTGTACTATGTTGCGGTATGTACTTGTACTTCATCTTATACATATATACAAAGTGTTCTTACTATCTAAACTTTGTGTATTTATAGGTTTGATTTTCAGCTTATGTTATCTTCATGATTGAGTAGTTTCTTGAGCTGATTATGCATGCTGATTTGCCATAATATTGAGCAGAATTTGTTTAGTGATTTAACAAATATATAGAAGCTAAAGGGGCAGACTGCTTTAATAATATGTTGTATAAGTTATTTGGAGATCTGTTATATGGTTGAGAAGTGTGCCCTAAGGGCTGAATCATTGCTGCATTGAAGTACACTTGTTTGGTATTTGTTTTCATGGGCTGCCTAATGTATTTGGTTGAAGAGAAGTGAAGTATTTGGTACTGTAATTTAACATTTCAGATTCGGCCCTAAAGCTGAAAGCTCACAAAAAATAAATCCGGGAAGCCTCAAGGTGGAGGTAAAATTTCTGAATTTGTGCAGCAGATTCTCGAAACATCTACAGGTCATTGATCAATTTAGTAGCCAACAAGTCATTGGTCATTGGTCAATTTAGTAGCCAACAGGTGCACCGAATCTCAAACATGTACAAATTTGAGAGTTGAAAGTCTAATCAACAAACGAATTGCAACTTGTGATGCATAATTGGGACACATCATTTTCGATGTCACCTTATCTTGGTACAGTACTACTTCATCATTCATTTATTTTAACTCCATATCAATTGTCAATGGATGTGTTTATCCAGTGAGGTCTCCAAACATTACAATTCAGCTTATTAGATATAAAGTTGTAGCGACATCTTCTTTTCAAATGCAATTGCCGGTACATCTTTGTCGAGCAATAGCATCACTCATATATTTGTAGAGTATTGTTGGATTCTCAACAATTATGATGTCAACCAACTCATCCATAAAGTCAGTTGCACCAAATGTTACCATATATCAAGTAGCTTATAACAGAAGCATGTTGAATGCATCCAGTCATTGATTGTACGATGATATCAAAAACATCCAATCAAAAAGCTGGTTGTGCTTGAGAGTCAAAGCTCCTCTTCATGGTCAACATTATTTTAGGTGCTCCTCTTTAGAACTTTAGTTTTACTATAATTGGATGACTCAATGTCATTAATATACTATGACACGAGGGGACCTTGAGCACTCTCGAGTCTCCCCTAGCATCTGCAATCAAGATATTCTCCCAAGTTCTTGAGCTATGGACAAGGATGATTTCTTTCTTCTTCTTTGCGGTTCCTAACTTTGTATGGTTGTGCTTGAGAGTCAAAGCTCCTCTTCATGATCAACATTATTTTAGGTGCTCCTCTTTAGAACTTTAGTTTTACTATAATTGGATGACTCAATGTCATTAATATACTATGACACGAGGGGACCTTGAGCACTCTCAAGTCTCCCCTAGCATCTGCAATCCAGACATTCTCCCAAGTTCTTGAGCTATGGACAGGGATTATTTCTTTCTTCTTCTTTGCGGTTCCCAACTTTGTATCTCACTATCGGATGATAGACTCTAGTTCTTAGGCCTTGGACTTCATAGATTAGATCTGCTTTTATAGGAGCTGCATTCACACTCCCACTTGTGAGTTGATTCTCGATGTTCCTAGCAGTCCCTTTGACCTATTTTTGGTCACTTGTTTGAAATTAATAATATTATTTTATCTTATCTAAGAACAACAATTGTTATCCAAAGCGGATAGCCATGCATCAACATGTTCACCACTATTTGACTCCATATCTTCAATTGACTAATGCACTATTAAGGACAAGGGATTCTATACATGAATCATGCATGATCACTACTGTCTTAATCTGCAAATTGATCATCATAGTCACCTCCTACAGTGTAAGCTATTAAATGTTATTCTTGTGAAAGGTTGGCAGCATCAGCATGTCGCACACAGTCTTAAATCAAACGTCATCAACAACCATCTTGATAAATACATCATGTCAAACGCAGTGGACAGTAATCAATGGCCATGTCATGTCATGATAAGCATATACTTTTCAATAGTCACAACATATGTTCATCACATCAGTGCTCTGCACATCAGCAATTCAATGATCCAAACTATATATCCTAGAATCCACTTCTTCAAAAATATCCTTCCACAATACTTTAAAGCAATTCATAATAGTTTGTAAAATCCTAAAATCATTTCTCACAGTCTTGAATATCTCATTATTTGATATGGCTGTAATTGCAGTTTCCTTGTGTGTTGTTGTCCCCCATCGACAAAGAGTCTACCCTCCTGTGCACAAAACATTGACACCAATGCATGGAAAGGAGACTCTTTCTTTCGAAGCTCACTCTCACAACAACAACATTGCCAAATGTTGGCAAGGCTGACATATATATTCAAGAGTCCACATCTTAACAAGCAATAAAATATACAACAATAATGAAGGGAGGCCCCAAACATTCCAGGGACCATAGATGAAAAAATCGTCAATTTGTCAACAAAATCGTGATTTTCCACAATTCCAAATCAAAAACAAAAAATTGCAATTTATAGTAAAATTGGGAAATTGTGACTTTTAGTAAAGATCACAATATTTTCCTAAAAATTG
>ML811303.1:241609-268690 GCA_009831015.1 Picea engelmannii
GAATGGGACCTAAAATTCTACTTTCTCCATATGAAGTCCAATGAGGTTGGAACCACTCTCAAACATCCTGAAACAATTAATGGTAATGTTAAAAATTTAAGTAAAAGGATGAAAATGAAAGATAAAGGAGAATGTCACTTTATTAATTACTACCCTCAGCTGCACACCAAAACACCTTACAACTCCAACTTCTTACTTAGGTTTTAGGGAAACGTCCCCCCTGGAGTCCCCCCGTCCCGGGGACGTGGGGAACGCGTCCCCTGTGTCCCCCACCCTGGGGGACGCGTCCCCGTGGAACACTGGTTTGAAGGGTGCGCTGGACCACTTACACAGGCCCAGGGTTTCCTGCCATTGGTTGAGACTGCCGCAGAGACTGTGGAACTAGCGTGGAGGCCCTAGCTGGAAGTGGAGGGCGGATTTGACTCAGGAGCAGCAGGACCGAATCCTTATTTGGCCCAGGTTTATGACCTAGTTAGTAGTTTCCTGTAGTTTTCTACATCTGGTATTTTGGTCAACTGTCCAAGTAACTGTTGGGTTCAGTATTTATATTTTGTGTATGCTAAATTGGGACAGCAGCCTCGTTGAGGGTATTACTGCTGGTTTTGGGGATACGATATTACTACTGCTGATTTATGCTACTGGTGGATTGTTTACTGTTATTAACTAATTGAGGGTACAGCCCTATTGGTTTTGGAAACTGCTTGGATACCGTCATTATTGTTTAAATCACTGGAGGTTGGGTGTTACATGGTATTTTTGCTGTTATATCTGTGCAACAATTGAAATCAGAACTGGTTAGGGCAGAATTACTGTGGGAAAGTGCACAATTAAATTCTCTACCAGCTGGCTGAGTCCCTAATAACCCTAGGGTTAAAATTCCAAAACCATGATTTCAAAAAATTATTGAAACTTTGAAAGAAAACATTATGAATAAATGAGCAAGAACATTTAAATGACAAACATAAATGACAAGCAATGTTCCACCATCGCTTATATTTGGATCCTCGTCATTAGTATCAACCTTCGCCTCTACCTTGATCCTCTAGAGACATCAGTAAACACCTCCCAATTTTTATGAAACTACCTAATCGAAGCCTTATGATATGGTAGAAAAATCTTAACATGCCTAATCAATGATTTTGGTTTGAGTGAAAGGTACATTTTTCTAAGGCCATGTCAGAGGAGTTCAACAACCAATACCACCAACATCAAGGTACATAAAGGGCTTGGTGTTCTTGATTAAATGCCAATCTCATACCCTCATACGTGATAGAATCCAATGAAAATGTTGCAATCCTACCAATCCTGATATCCTGAAAACTGTTAAGTCTGCTGGATTTTGAATGGGATATGAAATTCTACTTTCTCCATATCAAGACTGATGAGGTTGGAACCACTCTCAAACATCTTGAAACAATTAATGATAATGTTAAAAACTTAAGTAAAAAGGATAAAAAGAAAAGATAAAGGAAATGTCAACTTTACCATTAATTGCCAGCGTTTTTGGTCAAACCTATTAAAAAAAAATAATCTTGCATGTTGGTGGGGTCTAGTACCTACTCCACCAAGTCAAGCCCTTCTCCTTCCTTCTCCAACAGCGACAAACACAAATGACAAAAAAAACTCAAAAATCTGCTTTATCCCCATGATTTCCACTAACTGGCCAGCGACTTTTATGAATAAGTCGAGACTTTAGGAAAAAGTCGCGACTTATTCAAATTAAAAATAAAACGGGACTTTTTCCGGTCTATCTTTCATTGGCCAGAAAGAGTCGCGATTTTTTTTTAAAGTCACAAAAAATTGCAGGCTTTTTCAACAGTGGCAGCAGCAGCTCTCAAACTTGAAATTCTGGCCAATGGAGTGCCTAGGTAAATTGAATTAAACACTTTGTGGAGAATCCGTGATAGGAGGGGTCAACCGCTTGAAATACCACCTTGCTATAATCCCATGGCATGAGGCTGTGATTTGTACACATTCAACCCCATAAATTATGTGAGCTGCCCATCAAGCTACTTAAGGAAAGTATAAGAAAAAGGACAATGCAGCAGCTCTCAAACTTGAAATTCTGGCCAATGGAGTAGCTAGGTCCACAAGAACCATAGGCATGTCTGGAACTAGGAACAATGACAAGGAGTCCACATGCTCACCTTCCATGAGGACCTAACCTTTATTTGTTCCATGAACCAGACATGGGGCACAACCTTCCATTCAATGAATGGTTAAAAGAAAGAAGGAAGAAGCACAGAGTGTTGTGGGGAGGTGTATTTCGGAAAAACACACCTTTGACCATTGCCAGGACCAATCCATTCTTCAAGTCAATCTGTGATGTCACTGTTGTTGGCTTAGAGTATAAAGTGCCTTCCTACAAGGAGTTGCAAGGGCCAATCCTTCAAAAGGAAAAGAACGATACTAATACTAGATTGAAGGACCTAAGGAAATCATGGTAAGCCACCAGATATATAGTGATGTCCAATGGTTTCCCAGATGGGAAGGGCAAGACCCTCCTTAATTTCTTAGTACACTGTAGGGGTAAAATGTTTATTAAATTTGTTGATGCATCGGTGTACGTTAAAGATGCAACATTGTTGTGTGAATTGTTGAATGAGTTTGTCCAATAGGTAGGTGTGCAACATGTTGTCCAATTAGTAATAAAGAACACTGTTAATTATGTGGCTACTGGCAAGTTGCTAATGGATAGGCACCCCACATTATTCTAGACTCCATGTGTCACCCAATGCATCAATTCAATGCTTGAGAATGTGGAAAAAATATCCTTTATCGAGGAGGTCTTGATCATGCCAAGAGCATCACAAAATACACACACACACACATATATAACCATGCATTTGTTCTTAACCTAATGAGGATTCATAAGGAAGGCAACGTTGTTGTGTCCTACAATCACACGTTTTTACCACCAACTTTATTTCTCTTCAATCTCTGCCCTATTGTCAATTTGAGGTGAAGTGGATTTTCATTTTCAATGAGTGGCGTGAGTGTGCATGTAGCACAAGACGAGATGGGAGAGACCTTACAAAACTAGCACATTGATTTCTTTAGGGAAGGAGTGGAGGAGGTGTCCATGATTGGAAAACTAATGGAACAAGATGCTCCAGTATCCCATTCATGAAACAACACTTGTCCTTGACCACATTTTTCTTACTCCTGTAATGTTGATTTCAATGGCAAGATTATGGATATGTTCCTTAGGTGTGGCCATTGGGAGTGTGGTCTAGCAACAAGTAGCGAGGTGAACAGACTTGTATTAACATAGAGACCTGAGTTCAAACTCCCCCGAGTGGGTGTGGATGAGGCCAAGTGCAAGTCCTAGGTGACTTTGACAGCATAAATACTCCAAAAAGACTTTATAAGACATATTTCTCAAAAAAAAATGTTCCTTAGGTGTCTTCAAAGTATGGAACTTGATATAGATGATTGCAGAACCATTAATTGAGAGATGGAGATGTATAGGAATGCCAATAGACTATTTGGCTTTGATACTATTGTGTAAGGAAAAATTCAATGCCAAGTAAACCATTAGATTTTAGAATTTAATTATGTGTATTGTTGAAACTTGAATTGCCATTGTAATGAAATATAATTTAAGTCTTTTTTTTCTTATTTGTTGTGGAAGTTTGGTCCAAAAATTTTGGTGGAAAACCACCACTTTTATGGTAATTTGTCATTCGGGTGCTAAGCCAAATTTGTAGCGCTTCATGTTGCAACTGCAATGGAGTGTATTTGAAAAAATATATATGAAGAAGTGCAATAGGTTAGAACTCAGCAATAAGAATTTTTATAATTTATTACCCTCCAACATATTTATGACCCTCGAGGCTCATTAAATTTCTTATGACCCTCAAGACTCATTAAATGTATTCTGACCCTCTTACAAGTTAGAGTATCAATGCCTTAACAATATGGTTTTTGTCCACCACAATCTCCTATTGTGGGTGAGCTTAAGAAATCTCTAATGTGGACACCATTTCCTGGGAAAACATCAACATAAATTTCTAAGTGAAGGGTGGAGTCCGACATGCCTATTATGGAGGAGGTCCCTCGGTGGTTATAGGATGATAAGAAGCAAGCGCAAGGTGCAGGGGAGGATGGTCCGCACCGATTGGGGGGGGGGCATTGACACTAAGGAGGGTTATGTGGCAACCTCAGCACCACCTTCTAAACAAATTGATACTCAATAAACCCACCAATGGCCATCTGACGGATGTTGCAAGAACTTCTAGTAGTAAACAAGCCATTACCTTTTCTTGTAAAAGAGGGAGAGGGAATCAATAGCTAGCTGCTAGATTGATTATTGTAGATGACTCGTGATGATGAAATACATTTATATAAATATGATGTCATTTTGTATGGGTTGTTCAATCTTGAGTCCTTGATTATGCAACTTTCAAGATTTGGTGTCAACTTTGATATATCATTTGGAAATTGGCACCCACTACATATTATATATCAATGCTATTTTCATATTTATGTGCTTATGTAATTATTTGATGTTGTTGGTTTATATTTTTTTTTAAATGAAAAAAATGAAATATTTTGTATTTTTAATGCTTGCCAATTTTTTCACCAACATTTTCGATGTCAACACCACCTTCTACACAAATTGATAGGGTGCCTGAACCCGTCCCGGGTTCCCATCTCCTATATCAGATTCAGAAACAGGTATCTCTGTCAAGAACCCAAACGAACCAGGTAGTTTAATGAAGAACCCAGTTCTTCACAGCAATTAAGTGAGGACTTCATCCCGAAATGGGTACCCTAACCCTGATTTCGGGTTCTTTGGGTACTCCAGAGGTGCATCCTCCGGAAAAAAAATCAATTTTTAATTTAAAAAAAAGCCTAAAAACAGCAAGGACAGGGTGCAAACCTCCCCCAAAACCCTAATCCTTCACTTTCCTCACACTCTCATGCACTCGAAAGGGCAAATCAGCCTCTCATTTTTACCATTTCATTACCAGCTGTGAAGGGAGAAATAGTCCAGCAGTGAAGTGATTTCAGTGTTCTATTCTCACTAAAAATTTGAGGACAACAATAGATAGCTATGTTGTTCAATGTTTTTTGAATTTTCTATTTCACATTCAGAAATGCCAATAGACAAAATTTGAATGTAGTATGACAAATGTAAGTACTTGCCAATTGGTTTAACTTTCTAAGATTCAAGAGCCAAGACCTATAAATGTCAATATCAATTTGAATTTTCAATTTTCAAATGATAACGATCAAGTTGACTGTTCAGTGTTGTTTGGTGTTTTCATAATCATTGTATGATTGTTCAAAACTTCAATGAAGCGATGTGCATGTTTTTGTTCTTGCTGAAAGTGATATTATGGCATTATGCAATGTGCATGTTTATAATTTTTAATTTTTTTATTAATTTTTTTCATATATATTATAAAATATATATAATATATAATTGATATGTATACAATGTACCCCCAACGAACCCAAGTAACCTGTTTCAAAAAGTGTTGTCCCCATCCCTATCCGTGAACCCAAGTACCCTGGCAACCTAGCAGTTTTGGGTCCTTGACAACACAACTTTCACAATTCGGTGTTGACTTTCATGTATCAATTGGCATCCACTACATATTATATATCAGTGTTCCTTTCATATTTATTTGCCAATGTAATTATTTGATGTTGCTGTTGGTTTATATTTAATAAAAAAAATTAAAAACGAATTTGTTTTGTATATTTTAATGCTTGCCAATCTTTTCACCAATGTTTCTGATGTCCACACCCTCTGACTTTTTTCCAATGCCGATGTTTTCATCAATGCTCAGTATGCATCTCCACATACCGGAAACTTGGTGTAACATTGTATTTTAAGCAACTAGATTAAAGAAAGTCTCGAGAGCATCATGTCTCGAAATTTGCTAGAATTATAAACCTTACTGAAGGTTTCTTTTTGTTCCAGTTTGTTGAGAACACATATTCTGTGGAAGTCCTTAGAACAGGACAGTGGATGTTTATAGCCATAAATAGAACGTGCATAGTACAAACTGTGATAAGTTTTCATTATGACTGGTATTTTGTGTATATAACCACTATTATTTGATGCATAATACAGCTGTTAAATAGTGTGTGGTGATACAGCTGTTAAATAGTGTGTGGTGATACAGCTGTGAAATAGTGTGTGTAGTATGGCTGTCATATGACTGTAATTTAATATGGAATAAATTATAAATGTTATTTCTGCTTTTGCATTAAATTCTTATGCAGGGAAGTAGCATGCAGTTTCTTCAATTTAAGCAGTATACATCATATGGAAAACTTCTAAACTATCACTTACTAATGGATTAATCTACATAAAACAAAATACAAATTCTACAAGAATTACAGTTGTACCAATTTTCTTATTTGCATAATAAATCTGGACATCATCCTTACTAATATGAACCTCTCTAAGCTAGTAGTGCCTTAAGTGAATAGTCTATTTCCAACTTTAAAAATGAGTATCTATAATGAAAATAACCGATAAAAAATTTAATTTATAACAATCTTTAAAATGAGTTCTCCAAAACCATCCAACTTCCAAGAACAAAATGATATGCAATAAATTCATCGCTTGCAACTTTGAAAGGAGTTAAATAATGTCAATGTCTCGTGCTTTTCTTGATTAAAGAGTAAAAATATGGTTATGTAATATTAGGCAAAACAAATAGGCGCTTACTTGTCATAAGGCAGATCAGCGCACTCCCAACTCAGATTTCTACAGGCATCATGATAAATGCGGCATTCCTCTTTGGTTTTCAGCCTGAATCTCCGTTCTTTATTGCATTTTCTACAACGGACAAATTCATCACGGTGACAAGATTGCTTGTTATGACCTTTTTGGTGGCCTCTACTGTTCCTTGGTCCATTACTATAGTATTTTAGTAGGATGGTCTTTGACAAAGGGACTTTTTGACCGCCAATGATAATCCAGATATTGTTTTTCCATTTTCTTGCATTTTCACGTCCAGCATGCCTTTCAAATGCAGATGGACTTAATTCACCTGATTAAAATAAATAAAAGTATGCATAATGAGAAACACATTACAGGACAATTTGTTTTATAGGCACAAAACATATGAGTTCAGTCTGCAACAAAAATAGTTACTACTAGTTAATAAAAATATGCCACGAACCTGTAAATGTATTTGGCTTTGAAAATGTGTCTACCATAAACCTTTTCCTATAGTAAGTATAGAAATGAGAACTGACAAATATACAAAGTATAGGCTAGGAATACCCATGTAGAAGTTAAAAGATTTTAGTAAGTTTATAAAACCTAGGAATGCAGCTTCACGTACACTAATGCAGAGCTGGAAGAGGTGAGGGAAAAGCTTTGATTTGAACTATATGCAACAAATTCTTTAGTCACTAGATGTTTCCAAACATAAATGCTTATCGTTTCACTTGCAGAAAAATGTTAGCTCTACCATCAGCTTGTAACTATTTTGCTTTTGCTTTGTAGCTGCATTGATCTAATATGTCCTCCTCAGCTCATCTTCAGCCAACACTGTAACTTGATTAATTACTTGGATCACACTCCATGACTCAAATCTACTAGCATTAAGACTTTTGAAAAATATGTTTCACAGGCATCCTTTCTAATAGGAAGGTACTAATCTATAAGCACATTCACGTGGACCTAGAATATTGCACTGAAGATCTGGACCTCATTTTCAGCAACAACTGCACCTTTTATTAATCACTTGGATAACACTCCCCGACTCCTAAATCTACTAGCACTTTAAGACTTCTGAAAAATATATTTGTCACAAGCATCCTTTCTAATAGATTATAGGAAGGTACTAGTAACTACACTATAAGCAGACTTGCATACACCTAGAATATTGCACTAAAGATCTGAAGTTCTGGACCTCGCTTCGGCTGAGATAGCAACTGGTCTTGACCACTTGGTCCACTTGGAGGAGAATCGTACATCACTTAGAAATTAAATTTCTGAAATCCATCTGTTATAAACCTTCTTCATATTAGAACAGTATGATCATTGAAAGAGGCATGCATAAGCTATGGAGAAAAAGGTCCAAGCCTAACAGGATATTTACTATGTATAAGTCCTTCCAACAGACTGTAGTCTGTAACTATAGGAGAGCACATATCGAGCAGGTTATGCTAAAGCTCCAAAGGGCATGTACATATTTTCATAGACAGCATTTGACTACAAAACTATGTCTGACTGCCATCCTTTTGTAGTCTTCACACAGACATGACCTGCAGATCTATACATCATACTTTATTTTTGAATGTTTCCAGGGTCTGAATACAATGATTATAGAACAGGAATTGTTTCAATCCAATTGTAAAGCAATGAACATGCTGCCAGCTCACTATAAATGCTTTCACCAACCTTTCACTATCCCAAAGTTCCATCACAAAGCATTAACCTCATCTAATTGGAATCTACCTGGCTCGTGATCGACTTAAGTATGATTACTATCACCCTTCGGTTATGTAACATATTGCAGTGAATGCAACTTTGCAGTCGGACTAGAACATATAATGGCCATTTATATGGTTAGTTATGTATTAGATTTTGGTTTCAGAGAAATACAAAGTTCATTAATGAATTATTCAACACCAACCAGGTTGTGGTCAAATGGTAAATCAAGTGAGCCTTCTTCACAAAGATCTGGGTTCAATCTCCCCGAGAACATGCTGTCATGTTATTGAGGCCAATCGTGTGTGCTATCTTGTGATATCTCATTCTTAATTGAGCCTAGGTGGTTTGTCCTGGGCACTGTATCTCAACAAACAAGGCCAGGTGCAAGTCTTGGATGATCTTGACAGAATAGATAACCCTTCATTATGGCATCTATGTTGTAGGTGGATTGGCCACTTCAGCAACAAAGGGCCATTTACCTAACCCAAAAAAATTATGAATTATTCAAATATTAACCAATCCTGCTAGGGATTGTATTGAGCGAGTTTAAATTGATTACTTCCTTGATATATACAACTTCTTTAAAAGGACTGACAAATATTCTCCTCAAAAATTTTGCCAAAGCATACAATGATATTACTCTGACTGTATGTATTCCATATGACTTGACAATTGGAGGTGCCAACTGCCGCAAGATTTTTGCAAGATACTTAAGATGCTAATAGACTAATCCTGCTACTGAAATCTTACATAGTTTGGATCTGTCTATACTCCCATTACATACTAAGTTACTAACTAGTTAACGCACTTCTTGATTACAGTTCTGCTAGAACACTGATGGCATAAATTTTTCAGGAATTAGGATATACATTGCATTTGGCACTATCTTCTTATCTGATGTATTTGGCTTCTTGTTGTTCGGTATGGTGTAAACTGAGGCAGTTACTTGTCACTTTAAGGCCGAAACAATTTAAGCTAATCTAGGGTTGTGGTATAAATTTTAAAATGGTGATCCTATAGTTGTTCCCAACAAAAGTTCGGCTGTAAGCCATATTGTGTTGTAGATGTGATGTTTAGGACAGAATCTGAACAAATGTTCATCTATTTTCAACCCTTGAGACAGTTGTAATCTGCTATTTTCTAGATATGCTAAGGTCACTGTACAAGTATAAGCATTGTTTGAAGTGTCTCATGCACAACTAAGAATTTATTTCATTTAAGCCTTTATGTACTGAATGACGAAATATGAGCAGGCTTCTTTAAAGAATATTCTCACATTCCATTAATGCTATTGTAGAAGGTCAAATGTAACAGAGAAATAACAGTTGTACCAGAACACTCATTCTGTGTATATGATGGCACCAGACTTTTAAACTACACGTGGATTCTAATCTAGGGATTTCCATTTGGTGTTTTCTTTAAATTTAAAGGCAAAGCCAGTGTTTCACAAGGAGACAACCCTGGGGGTAGGAGACACAGTCCTGACTCAACTGGAGCAGGGGGCAGGTGGGGACTTTTCCCTGGCATCCCCATTTGCAGGGAAGGATTGGAGATATTCTCAAGATTGTCCCATGTGAAAAGGGGCCATCCTGGGGACATCCCCTACAAATGGCATGCCTAGGCAATCCCCCAATCCACAAAGGGGAAGTCTAATATCCCCTATGAAAGTTCTCAAAATTTTAAAAAAAGATAATAACATTTTTGAAGCTGCTTATTAAAATTAACCTAGATATGTCATGCACCCCAAGTAGGCACATTTTCCTGGGTGAGACGGCCCTTAAAGGGCAACCCATTAATCATAAATTTCTGTCCATCTAAGATGTCGCAACAAGGGGTTACTGTTCTGGCAAAATCACCTGAGACTTGCACCTGGCCGCAATCACTTATTTGTACCTCCACAATTGAACCTCGGTGAGTGACCTGACACCCCACTGTTTTCACGACCGAATCACAACTCCGTTGGAAAGGAATATGATAATAAAATATTAAAGCCAACAATACAACTTTACCTTTTCTCAAGCCTGGAAAACACTTGTATGCCCCACAAACAGTCTTGTACTAATCCACTGCTCAAGTACCCTAAACCATTATCCTATTTCAAATTTATTGTTTCTATGTTTCACAATTCATCCCTTTCATTGTCTAAATGGATGTTACAATCAATGTATATCAATCATTTGTAAAAAAATTATGAATGTCCTTTCACCACTCTCACCAGACGGTTATTGTTTCTATGTTTCACAATTCATCACTTTAATTGTCTAAAGGGATGTTACAATTGGTGTATATCAAACATTTAAAAAAAAAATGAATGTCCTTTCACCACTCACACACACACACACACACATGTGTGCACATGTGTTTTAGGGGTAGCTTACCCTCTGCTGTCCACTCAAATTTATTTTATTTTTTTCGGGGGGGGGAAAGCCTTCCAGACATCCCTAAGCCTCAACTCCTCCCTGGACCATGGTTGAATATGGAATATAACACCAACCCTAAATTTAAAACGTGATTGGATTGATTTATGGAATCTAACACCAACCCTAAATTTTAAAACGTGATTGATTTATGGAATATAACATCAACCCTAAGCCTTTAAATTCAGGTTGCATTGCCCTCAGGGGTGTAGATCAGTTGGCAATAGAGTGCACTGTTAAGGCACTCCTCGCGATGTCGCTGGTTCAAACCTCACCTAGTCCATGTGCCATGCTTTGGGGGTGTGCAGTGCACCTGGAGGTTATAGTGGTAACAGTCAGAATCAATCCCATGTCAGGCAAGTATGAGCCCGCCCTAGTTACCGACTCCGCCAGTGAAAAAAAAATTCAAGTTGCATTTAAATGGATGATGACTCCATGACCATAAGTCTCTTACTAATTTTATGCCATGTTCATAGTTTTCTATGAAGCAAAACTTTTCTTTCCATCCATGGATCATACCATGCAATAACTGAAAAGATCTTCAACCATATTTTGAGACAGAAAACACAGTATACTCAATTCTACCAGAAGTTAACATTCTGTGGCTTCTTGAAGAACAAGAATCTTATACAAGCCAAGCATACTAACTGTTGATTTCTCACACTATCTTCGAGCCTACTTTTTGAAAAGTATGCAGTCAATTCCACTTTTCTCAGTTCCATGTATTTTGAATAGCTGAGACATGCAACCAAAGTTCACACATTAAGAAGCATACTTCTTCGCTAGTAATAAATGATTTATATTCAATATAAGAACATGGATAGCATTTTTTCATGGCTGGAAGGCCTACTGCTTTCATGCAAACTGACACACAACCAGTAGAGCTGAGTTTGTTAAGTCTACAAAAGTCTATCCTCCATTCTCGTCTACAGGTCTGAAACCCATCAGTCATTAACTTTCTTCTGTTCAACTCATCAACTAACCCACAGATAAAACAGAGAACGCAGCAAGGCAACAAAAAGCAATCTAATCCACCCTAGAGTCCTACTGACCTACTGAGAAAATAAAAGCCATATGCAATATATTCTATATTGGATATGAATTGATAAAATGGCAGCTGGACAAGCTTAGGCATATACGGCTAAATAGATAGGCATGGCATTGAAGAATTACTGACCAGCAAAGTGATAGGGATGCCCTACCAGAAAAGCAGAAAATGGACAACAAGCAAAGATGAATCAACCAGCAATTGTTAGTGATGTTTTGAGCAGGAATTACCAATAATTATCAGTAGCTGGGTCGGTTAATATGTTCTTGATGGAAATGGTTATTTAGCAACTGTAGATTGCTGTAAGCAAAAGTTGTGAAAAGACTGCAACTGGAACAATCATTCAATTGGGAACTGCTAAGTTTAAAATAATATACATTCCTGACAAGCAGAAGAAAGACGAGAAAAAATTATCTTAAATTACTGTTCCATTTTCACTGTTGGACTATGTCTTGTTCATAAGAGCAGCATGGCAGAGTAGGATGAACAACTTTAGATGAATGGAAGCAACACGCTAGTTGTGTATGCGTCTCTGCTTTCCTTTATACTTCTGTTGTGTTTTAGTTATTTCTGGTTATTTGTTCTGACAATAATCTATGCTTTGCACCAAGGGGAGTTGACCCATAAACAACAACAAAAATGGAGGTAAGCTCCAGCAAGAGAATTAGCTTAGAAAGTATATTCTATTGAGTGAATCTTTCAAACTGGGAGTAGAAAAACGTTTGCATTATGTGACACTTCTAAAGAAAAATATAAAATTTACTAACCCATGCAAATTATGGTGAAATGGTAAGACTGAAATTTATAATATTAAAATTCACTACACTTTAACAAAAGTTTTGCCGATTAGCAGATTTTATTAATAAGAAAAGTTTAAAAAGAGCCGCGTTACAATAAATAGCCCATAAAGTTTATCCTGCTAGCATGCTATGACTAAAACCCAGGAAAGAGGATAGAATTTGTCACCCTTACTTGGCAACATTCCTCAAAATATGTCCAAAATGTTTGGGTAAACCCTAAATCAATTAATGTTTGTTTCTCTTGATAGAGTGGATGAAGCTATAAGTGAACCAGTTCCTCTAAACAGTATAGACAACCAAGCAAGCTAGCTGGAACTCTAGAGCTCCGTCCCCATGCAACCACCACCACCTAATCAGGTTTCCTTGGGCTATACAGTAAGTTGATCTTCACTCACCTCCAACATATTGTAGACAGTACTAAGTTCTGCAAATACAAGAAATTGATGTCAAAATATTCCACCCACAATTTTTACAGTAGCAGGTTAGAACCCATCCTTTACTTCTTCATCATCAATAGGAGACACTCACCCAGGTACCTCCATATTAACATTCAAAATTAAGTGCATGGTGTTTTCATATGGTCCCACCTCTATTGAATGATGGGAACCCTCTTCAAAATGGCAACTTTCACTCAGCTTAACATGTTGCCAAATGTCTCGTGCTCTCTAATATCAGAAGAATTTGTCTACATATTGGATGTCCTCTACTATAAGGGCTATTAATGTGACTAAGTAGCTACAATTTGCCCACCAAACACATTCGACACCCTCTGCAAATGGCAGTTCTCACTCAACCAACATGTGGTCGAAGTCTCATACTCTCCAATACTAGGAAAATTTATGTCTGCATATAGGTTGCAGATAAATATTTGCACATCTTTAGCAGCATTTACCAAAAATGATCATTGATATCCATCTAATCCTGCCATGGTGCTTTAGTGCAATGTTTAATTCATGCACATATGGGGTCTAACAAATATGCTTGTACCTGCTTTGAACCAATAACCCAGCCAAATGACAAATGTGTGTCATCCATTGTCTACTTGCATCCCTGGTTCAAATTGGAAAGTTGAATCCTTGAGCTCTCAAGAATGATCAACTACTAGAAGAAAATGTTGATGAATGGTTGTCAACTATTTCATGCACGTACGGGGTCTAACAAATATGCTTGTACCTGCTTTGAACCAATAACTCAGCCAAATGACAAATGTGTGCCATCCATCGTCTACTTGCATCCCTGGGTCAAATTGGAAAGTTGAATCCTTGAGCTCTCAAGAATGATCAACTACTAGAAGAGAATGTTGATGAATGGTTGTCAACTAATATCTGCCCACCCTACCCTGACCTCTATCTCATCTCCTCCATCTGAAATCACTGCAATTAAAGCCTTCCTAAGCATCTTCCTTTGGAAAAGAAAACAAGAAACATGAAAGGAAATATTTTCGTGCAATTGCATTTAATACCTTTTTGCTAGTTTCCCTACAGTGGCCTTTTTAGAAGAAGAAATCCCCACTTCTTCCCTAATTTCAGCAAAACCCTTTAACACCTTATTTACTCTGCGATGCTCCAAACTGGATTCAAGATAAAACTCCTTGGCCACTGATGCCCAAAAGATTTTTCTTCACTTTACCACAATTCCCAAAAAAAATTATTGCAAATTGCGACTAACCATTGCTTTTAGTTGTATTTTTTGTTGTTTCAGTCACATCTTGAAGAAGGGATTTTTTGGGGTTGAAAGGTCCCTCTGCAAATTCTACCAAATTTTCAATGAGCATGTGGTTCCAACGCCACTTCTAGCTGCACTCCTGATTCCTGTTTCTCCTATTTGTCTGCCCCCATTTCACTATCGGAACTTTGAGTGATTCATTTTGTCATTGATATAGGCGTTCATTCCTCAAAAGCAGGGTTTTGATCATTGGAAGTGAAAACTTGAAACCAACAAATTTAATTTACAAGAGAATATCAAATACAAACTTGGACCCACTCCCAAGTTCCTACAAGCTCCCTCCACTGATCCAAGCTGAAACTCTACTACTCCAGACTGAAAATTTCTCCTCCAGGGACAAATAATGTTTTCACTTGTCACAAAGTTCTCACGTGCCACTTGCCCTGCTTCTCCTCATTTGAAAAATAAAAGTTTAGGGCTTTGAGAGGGGGGGGAGATCTTTAAAAGGTATAGTTGGGAGCAACTATTAAACGAAGCAGAAAAACCTTCTGGTCTTTTTTTCTTTTTGCCTGGGGGAGGGGGTTGGGCAGGCACAATAGGCCACTGCGGGATTGAGGAACATCCCTGTCAAAATTTTAGGTTTTATATACTCGATAAAAATATGAATAATCACTGTAGCTGCTAACTGCCAGGCATCCCTTGTGGACGAAAGTTGTGATTGTTGATCCCATTTGCAATTTCATAGTGATCAAATTCATAGCAACATAAAGTACCACAGCTTCTGATGTCTCGACTCTCCGGGACTGCATGAACGAAGTAGAAAGTATATCGTAACAGCAAAGTTATATTTCTGGCTCTGCAGTTAGCATGAAAGGGGAAAGGAGATCATGGGCTACTTGACATCTAATACGATCGCTCAATCAATACGTTAAAAACAACAATCCCCTTTCAAAGGAAATAACTCGGAAGGTATTTTCAGCACTGATCATTTCTCATCACTTAGAATGCTCTACCAATGGGATTCACACCAAGGCAACATTATTTTGGGTAGCGTAGGCTTGACCCCTGTTCCTTTTCAAAGAGCTATGCGATACCTAACAGCATTGCAAATCATTGTAAATCTAGGTCCTCTCTCCCTTATCCAACAGAAACAATAAGTATGAGACACAATGATACAACATGCAACCAAAACCATGTGCAGAAAATTTAGCATAGAATCATGGACAGAACCGTTAACAAATACAGAAAATAGCTAATCAGACAATCAGATGTCTGATCAAATACTGGAAGAAACATGCATGGAAAAGAACACAGAGCCTATATGAATGTAACTTATTTAACCCTTCTGATATCAAAAAGAATCACAGATTTCCATCAAAAGAAACGTGCACGAATCATCATCATTGGGAACCCAATTCTAATTTCTACCAAAATAACAAAACATCTTTTAGAATTTTCGGAACCACGCATTAACATAGAAGAAAACAGAAAAATCAGTCCATGTCCTTCTAATAAATCAATATATATTAAGTTCCATGAAATGCAATGTAAACCTACTTACCCTCAGTACAACCAAGGGAACATTCGCATATGACCTTAAAATCTCCTTGCTGATAAATTTTCAACCTTCCAACAGAATCCCCATACTTGGGACTTGTACACCCACATCGCATCTCAATGTACCCATTTCCTCTCTTCAATTCTGAAATCTGATCCAGATCTTCATCCTTGAAAAACTCTTCCGTTTCATCTCCCCCACAATCCTCACAGCTTTCATCCTCCCTCTTCTTCACCTTCACACCATTCCTACCATTGCTGTTAGCAGTCTTTTCCCCTTCCATATCTGTGGCCTTCGAGGAAATACAGAACCCAAATCAGTCCATGGATTTATTTATATCCATAAAACTCATACCCCGACTCTACAGACCCAGGCTCAAACAGCCCCTTGCACTAATTGCCACTCCGAAACAGAAAAATGGGTATCTGGGGCTCCATTCCACTTCATGCCATCGGCAATGGAATTGCTTTTGCCAACCCAACGGTCCAAATTCTTCGTGCCATTTGTCAAACTATGCACTGAGTAGTCTTTGAGATAATTTCCTCCTCAATACATAGAATCCCATTTCGTTTGATCACCCCTCATTCCTTGCACTCATATAAATTTTATCTTTGGAAATTGCAAAAATTCCATGTGATTCCTTTCTATGTTCTAATATATATTTATTTGCACTTCACTGTCATGTCATTTCATTTCATTTCATCACGTTTCGACCACATGTCTCCAATTTTTTCATAGGTTTAACGCTATGGTCCGGGCCATCAGTGATGATTTGTTTTTCACGGCCTTGGGGTCCCATAAAACACTTTTACAGCTCACAGTCGATAACTTTGAGGAAATCCATAAATGTTTTTCTACCTTGAACCTCTAAATGTAAACCTCTCCAATATTCTCAAATAGTTTTGATAGGTTTTTATGCTTATTGGGAGGTTTTGACCTTCGATGAGGTAGCTCCTGTTTTGGTTGTTGGGGACTGACTTTGGATCGGGGTTTGGAATGGCTTACCTGTCACAATATATATTGGTTTTTTTTAAATCTTTAATAACTTTTTTGATGATGTAACACATTCAGTTCTCGCGTTAATATTGTATGGGCCAAGACATCAAGGACATCATGACCTTAACATAAATGCTAAAATATAATATCATTTTCATCTTCTTGTGAAATATATATATATATGTAATTTTAAAATATCCCCTCTTTTTGCTTTTTCGTGTCAATTTTAAAGAAGAATCTCATACAAGTGGTCTTACATCTTTTCGTGATATTTAAAATTTAGAATAATAAATTATAATTAGGGTAAATTTTAAAATATAAAATGTAAAATTTATTATGGTTAAAAATGTTTATTATGTTACAATATAAGTAATACAACATATTAATTTGGTTTAATTTGAGTGGTTAAAGGAGGAGTGTTATTTTTCTTACCCGGATTTAATTCTCACAATTGACATGTTTAGTTATTAATGGATATATTGTTATTTGGTTTATCCTCAGTATTATCCTTAAAATGAGGGGAAGTGTTAGTGGGCTTTCATGGGAAATGCATTACACAGACAAAAAATAATAATTTGACATTATTGTCAATTAATCTAACCCTAGTGGTTGAAAGAGGTCGCTCTAGAGGTTCTATGACAAAATAAATAGTTTTCTAAGCCTACACAAGAGAGTTTGTTAAGAGTGTGTCTAGGGTTTTGTGTTGGCAAAAGTGTACATGACAAGAGAGAACACATTGATTGTGACCATCTAAACGATTGAACCGCATTGTTAGGGACCTAACCCCTCACGTAGGTAGATTAATATATTTCAATGTAATAAAGGTCAATATTAATAAGGCTTAGCAATAAGGAAGAATAAGTCAAATGTAAGAAGACTTGGTTAAAAATGTTTATTATGTTACAATATAAGTAATATGGCATATTAATTTGCTTTAATTTGAGTCGTTAAAAGGAGGAGTGTTATTTTCCTTACCCAGATTCAATTCCCACAAGTGACATGTTTAGTTACTAATGGATATATTGTTATTTGGTTTATCCTAAGTACTATCCTTAAAATGAGGGGAAGTGTCTAGTGGGCTTTCATGGGAAATGCATTAAATGGACCAAAATAAAATAATTTGACATTATTGTCAATTAATCTAACCCTAGTGATTGAAAGAGGTTGCTTTAGAGGTTCTATGACAAAATAAACAGCTTTCTAAGCCTGCACAAGAGAGTTTGCTAAGAGTGTGTCTAGGGTTTTGTGTTGGCAAAAGTGTACATGACAAGAGCGAACACATTGATCGTGACCATCTAAACGATTGAACCACATTGTTAGGGACCTTACCCCTCACGTAGGTAGAATAATATATTCTGATGTAATAAAGGTCAATATTAATAAGGCTTAGCAATAAGGAAGAATAAGTCCAATGTAAAAAGACCTAATAGAAGATTCAGCTTCTAGAAGGATCTTCCTCTAGATGGTTCTTTTGATAGACATATTTAGTATAAATAGGAGTCGAGAGTATGAGAACTCTTCTCTTGGATATTATTGTAATGGAGCTCTGCTTTGTTGGAGGTTGCCCCCTTGAAGAGGCAAGTGAACATTGCTCTCAATAATCAAAGTGCTCTTTCTGGTGTTATTCTGGTATCATTTTGGTATTATTGTGGTGTTGTTCTAGTTATATTGTTGTTCATGTGCCATTTCTAGCTATTTATTTATATTATGCATACTTTTTATATCTAAAATATTACAAGTGGTATCAGAGCACCTTCCTTGGCAGAAAATTGTGGGTTAATTTTGTTTTCAGGGTAGAGACGTATTCTGACGTCTTTAAGCTACAGAGATTTGTCATTACACGCATAAACCCGCGGTCGAGGAATCATACACGCGGGAAATACAAGTGGTACTTAAGTGCACATTTGTTGGCCACCCTTGTAACCCATGTTGGTACCCCTTCGAGTGGTAGCGCATCAGACAACACCTGTATACCGATCGGCCTAGATCTCCTGAAGCCCTCCATAGATAAATCGATTGGTCGCCTAACTGTTATAGTGCCATTGAGAACAACACTCGGGAAGATACTCTCTAGTACCTACGTAGTCGGGTAGTATGGCTAAGGGCACATTCTAGCCTCCTTATTTGGTGCCCTAAGATATTGGGTCGAGTACTACTATTGGACCCCGCACATATATCAAAGAGCTATAGCACAAGGCAAACCCTTGTTTGTAGAACCCTTGAATACCTGACCTTTGGGGATGGAAACAAAAACAAAACAGACAAGATCTATTGTCGCGCAACTGTGTCTTATGCATTAGAATTGCCAAATTACTACACATTTCTTCATGTTAAGCATTTGGGCATTTCACCACTGCAGTATTCTTCAGATCGGAGTATAACTCCGCAGGTGTAAAAAAAAAGTCTGGATCCTGTTGGCACCATTATTTGATGCCTATTTCGTTGGATTTATCTCTTCACCCTTATCGCAGTCATACCTATCATTTTTCAACAATTTTTTTTGTGGACCCAACCCCCTTCCAAAACCCTTATTTGGGATTTACCCCATTGGATTCAACTCGTTGCTCTGATCGTTGTGATACACTTCACCCATAACCCATTTTCTATGTGGTCCCACCCACCCCTTTTCGTGTTCCCTCGTCATCATGGCCCATACCCATAGCTAAGACTTGGAAGCTCACTTCAATACCTTGCACTCTAATTTCGCAGAAACCCAACAAGAAGTGCGACAACTCAATGCCAATATTGTCTCCATCAATCAAAAAATGCATTCCTCCATTGTTGCCTCAATCGTTGCTTCAATCGTGGAACACAAACAAGACATGACTACCCAGCTTGAATTGGTCGCTACGATGATCTGCGCCAAGCTGCATATCCCTACAGATCCTCCCTTATATGACCCACCTTTGCATACTGAAGGTGAAACTTCCTCTCATTCCCAGAATTTTCATCCCCATCACTTTCAATGTGACCTACGCCTTCCGCGTGTGGATGTGACCAAATTTGATGGATCGGATCCCACTGGTTGGGTAACTCAAATGGAACATTATTTCTCTTTGTACGTCATTACAGATGAGTTGGTCAAACTTCGGTATGGTGTTCTCTATCTAGATCAAGAACGTTGGCAATGGTGGCAATGGAGAAAAAATGCTCGCGAAGGGTATGTTGCTTGGACACACTTTGTGGTAGAGATTTATGAACGCTTTGATACTTACATCAACCATTTAGGTCGTTTGACAAAGTTGAAACAATCTGGCACAATGGAAGACTTTATAGTTGCTTTTAAGCAACTGTATTTTCGTATAGAGGGCATGTCTGATGCTTTTTTCCAATAATGTTTTATCAGTGGCCTCAAGGATGAGATTTGTGCCCATGTCCTCATGGCTCGGCCTCAGAGTTGGGTGGAGGCTACTAAAAGAGTTAAGGAAGCACAACAGGTTGTCTCTTCTCAAAATCGAAAACCTTCCTTTATTCCTCGCATTAAACTAGTAAATCCCACTCCTCCTTCTACTCCACTAAAGATCCAAAAATTGACCAGGGACGAAATGGTTGAACGCCAACTAAAAGGCCTTTGTTATAGTTGTGATGACAAATATTTTCCGGGACACAAGTGTAAGAAACAAAAGTTTTTTATGGCCATCTTGGAGGAGGTTTTAGAAGAGGATGTTGAGTCTCCCCTTGTGTTCATATCACCTGAACCCACTGACATAACCCCTCCCTCATACCCTCCCAAAGTAGAGCCGGTCATTTCCGTAAACGATCACATTGGCTTCTTTGTTCCCCAAACCCTCAAGCTAATTGGTTACATCAAGGATAGGAAGGTCATCATTCTTGTTGATAGTGGAAGCACCCATAATTTTATTCATCGCTGCATTGCCCAAGAAACTAATTGTTATATATGTGCAGTCAATAATTTCCAAATCACGATTGTCAATGGTGGGTCCATGAAATGTGGAGGGCATTGTGAAAATGTGTGTCTCCAAATTGGTGAATACCACCTGAAATCTCATATGTTTGCTATCGACATGGGCGGTTGTGACACTGTGTTGGGTGCAGAATGGTTAAGGACTTTGGGTCCCATTCTCATGGATTTTAAGAAATTAACCATGCAATTCGACCTGGAGGACCAACCATATAAGTTCCAAGGCAGCACCGTCGGTTCCCCGGAGATCATTAGTTCCCATCGCATGGAAAATCTGCTAAAAAAAGGTCATTCTGGCATTATTGCCCAACTCCATGCCATATAATCAACTGAGACACCCTTTGTGTCATAGGACCTCCAATACATCCTCTCTAAACATCAAGTGGTTTTTTCCACTCCCTAGGGACTCCCTCCTTCCCGTGGTGTTCATGATCATTCCATTCCCCTTGTCCAAGGAAGCCTTCCTCCCAATATTTGTCCCTATCGTCACCCCTTTATTGGATTATTGAGAGGGGGGGTGAATCAGTAATAGAGCAATTTAATCCTTTTTAACCATATAATCCAAGTGTTATATCAATGAAGCATTATCATCCAATAACTGCAGAGTAAATAAACAATGAACAAATGAACAATCATACACATACACAATACATTAGTGTTTTACGTGGAAACCCAAATCGGAAGAAAACCACATAATGTTTTTTCTTATATGTCTTGAAGAATTACATTCATTGGAAGCACCAACTTCCTTTGTTTTCCAGCTGCAACTGGAAGGAAGCTCCAACCCCCTAGTTTCTCAGGCTACAACCTGAAGGAATCTCCAACTCCCAAATTCTCTGGCTACAACCAGAAGGAGGCTACAACCCCCTATGTTCTCCGGCTACAACCGGAAAGTGGCTACAACCACCTGTCCTTGCCCCATCCTGCCACCCTGAAGTAGAAGTAGAATGATGGAACCATTGTCAACCTGTCACTGTGAGATATACTGTTGTAAACCTGTACCAATAAATCTGAACCATGCATCAACCATGCATCAACCTGTAATCAATATGTACCATAAACAAGTGCATCAACCATGCACCAACCTGTACCAAATAACCTGTAATCAACCTGTACCATAAACAAGTGCATCCAAGTATGTACCAATCATGTGTCAACTACTCATCAACTATGAATCATCAATATGTACCAACATAATCAACTATACACCTCATGTATGTGCCAACTCATCAACTATTTGTCTCAACCATGTACTCAACATGTACCTCAACCAAAAGCCCTCATCAATTTCATCATCCAAATATGATTTGTAGCTCTGTAATAGACCTAGTTTCTATGATCACATTCCTACAAACCTTCCTTAACTTTAAGAACAAGAGACTAGCATTTTCATCAAACTCTTCCTTAGTTTCGCATGCCTAGTTTTGGATTAGTCAACAACCCTAACTTGAAGTAATCATAAATTTGTACCTGTAATGTATAAATACCTGAAACTGATACACAATGTTCTTCAGTGTGCTTTATGCAATTCCTCCAAGTGTCACTACTTGGAACCTCTCAGAAAAGGAGTTATAGCAAAAATGGCATACCTTGTTGAATTATGGCTTATTCTAGAGAGCGACCTTGTAGAGAGTGCCTCGCATGAAATATTTGTTGAAATGATCTGAAACTATTACAAAACATACTACAGACTATACCCTAACCAACATATTTGGTTTCACTAAATTTGGATCTGTTATGAATAAGTTATGACGTTTTTACCCGAAACACCTATTTTTGACTAGCTTTAGGACTAGCCACAAACCTTATTTTCCATGGAGTGTAACTCCCAAAATACAACGACCCACAAGCTAAATTGTTTACCATAGATAATTGGATATGTTTTCTCAATGGCATAGCAATTTCATGATCTGAATCATTATATAAAAAACGTTATAGCGAAAATGGTGAGATGACCTGTAAATAACATACCTTAGAAAACACCATCAAAAGAATTTATCCTTCCTTGCATTCCAGCCTTCTTTTCTTCACTTTCCTTATAATTTTGGCTTAGATATCCTTTGGTTACCTCAGACACCTATAGGTATTCAATATGCTCAAGTGTGATTAAAATGAGAGAGCCTTGCCTCTTATTTATACTCTCCAAGTAGCTTCCTTAAAAACATCTTCTAGGGCACTTGACCCCACTTTCCTTATTTTAGAGTTAACCCACTTCTAATTTCTCCATTAAATTTATTATTGAAATAATTTATTTTGTATTCACTTTGAATTATAATACACTCATTACTTCACTTTGTTATTTCCCTTTTAAAATCTTTTAAACCACTTTGACTAGTTTGACCTTTTGGGGCTTCTAGATGACATATGAGGGTCCTCCAACTTCGTAAGGCCGTAACTCTCAAACCATGAGGAGTTATGTGACGTTCCACATACCACCAAAAATGGAATGACATGTACTATCCATATAGAATAGTATTATCTGAAAATATATCATAACTCATACTGTTATCCATCAAACAAACTTGGGTCCATTACCCAAACTTGGGGTCTCCAACTTCTCATGGCCATAACTCTCTAACCGTGAGGAGTTATGTGACGTTTTACATATCACCAGAAATGGAATGACAAGCAATATCCATCTAGGATAGTTTACCTGACAAATTCATTGTCCTTCATCTCATTATTCCACAATTAAGCATGGGTTCTCTTACTCCACAAAATGTCTTCCCATGAGGGCTTTCAACATAAGGGGACCACTTTGGAGTTCATACATCTTTACTTCTTATCAACCATGACAAGACAATATTGAGTCATCTTTACATCAAACAATATTGGGTCCATTACCCAAACCTTTGTGCTACGGGGCTTTCTTCAAGGGTTGACATCAATGACAACCAACCTTAAGAATTGAAGAAGCACTCAAAGAACAACTAGAAGAAAAGGACAAGATCATTGGAAACTTGGAAGCAAAGGTTGTCACACTAAGAAATGATATTCAAAAGAAAAATATGCAGAATAGCTCAAAAGTTCTGGATGACATTATCAACAGTCAAAAATCTCATCTTTACAAGTCCGATCTTGGATACAATCAGACAGAAAAGGGATCAAGCTCCAAAACAATAGAGCAAGAAACAAATCCAAAGAGCTATGCAGAAACAATCAAAGAGGATAGGAAGATATACAAGGAATATTACATGGACATTCCTCCACCAAGAAGATTCAGATTTCAGAATCAACAACAAACAGATAGGCCTCAAGAAGACGAAGGATTCATAAGAGCACCTCCTTTTAGAAGATCTTCAACTCCCAGGTATCAAACTATGTTTTTTGGTTTATGTTATGCATGTAATAATTTTGGAGAAAACACTTGGTTCATATTGACAAGTCTGGACTTGGATACAATCAAACAGAAAATGGATCAAGCTCCAAAACAACAAAGCAAGAAACAAATCCAAAGAGCTTCCCAAAAAAATGAAATTGAGAAAATGGTTCAAGAATTGTTCAACGCAGGTGTTATATTCCTTAGTACGAGCCCCTATTCTTCTCTTGTGGTCATGGTCCTTAAGAAAGAAGGTTCTTAGTGCATGTGTCCTAACTTTCGCGCCCTCAACAAACTCACCATTAAAGAAAAATTTC
This sequence comes from Picea engelmannii, assembly GCA_009831015.1. Lineage (NCBI taxonomy): Eukaryota > Viridiplantae > Streptophyta > Pinopsida > Pinales > Pinaceae > Picea > Picea engelmannii. The sequence continues at coordinate 266,062 of ML811303.1, forward strand.
CCATTCCTGTCATTGATGACCTCTTGGATGAATTGAGTGGTGCCCAATTCTTTACTAAACTTGATCTTTGTTCTGGCTACCACCAGATCCATATGAAAGAGGCAGACATTCCTAAGACTGCCTTTAGAACTCATTAGGGCCACTATGAGTTTCTGGTCATGCCCTTTGGTTCGTGTAATGCTCCCTCCACTTTCCAAAGCCTCATGAATCATGTCTTTTGTCCTTTTCTCTGTCATTTTGTCTTAGTTTTCTTTGATGATATAATCATCTATAGCAAAACCTGGACAGACCATCTTGCTCATGTGGATCGAGTTCTCCATCTACTCTCTCAGCACCAACTTTTCCTGAAACAATCTAAATGTGATTTTGGCGCCTTGAAAGTCGAGTACTTGGGTCATCTTGTTGGCAAGGCCGGCATCAGGTTGGATCCTAAAAAGATTGAAACTATGCAATATTGGCCTCACCCAAAGACTCTCAAAAGCTTGCGTGGATTTTTAGGCTTAATAGGTTGTTATCGCAAGTTTGTTAAGAATTATGGAAAGATTGTGGCACCTCTCACTGCACTCCTTAAAAAGAATTATTTCACTTGGACTCCAGCAGTTGCTCGGGCTTTTCAAACCTTGAAGATGTCCATGTGCACCACTCCAGTCCTAGCCCTTCCTAATTTCACAAAGACCTTTTTCCTGGAATGTGATGCTTCAGGGAAAGGAATTGGCGTTGTCCTTATGCAAGAGGGTCGACCTTTGGCCTTTACTAGCAAACAATTGTTTGAGTGAAATTTGGGCAAATCAATCTATGAAAAGGAAATGTTGGCTATTCTTCATGTCGTTGATCTTTGGTGCCCTTATCTATTGGGGCAATGCTTCCAAATTAAGACATATCATCAAAGCCTCAAGTATATTCTGGAACAATGCATTTCCTGCCCACATCAACAAAAAATGGGTGACTAAACTCTCTGGATATGATTATGAGATCATTTACAAGAAAGGCAAAGACAATGTGGTTCTTGATGCACTTTCCATGAAATATGAAGATGAAGGGTCCCTTTTTTCTCTCTCCTTCATTATACCAGATCAACTCCAAGTTGTTCTCCAGGAATGGCTACAAGATCCCAAAAGTTCGCATCTGATACAACAATTGCAGTCCAATTCTCCAATTTCCCCAGGGTACTCTTGGCTCCACGATGAGCTTTGATATAAAGTTCGTGTGTATTTAAGTAAACAGTCAAAACTTAAATCCACGGTACTTTCTGAGCTTCATGCTACACCCACAGTTGGGCACTTCGGGTTTACCAAAACCTATGACAGGGTCAAACGTTCTTTTTTCTGGGATGGTATGAAATAGGATGTTCGTAATTTTGTGGTTGAATGTGATGTGTGTCAACGTAACAAGGGCGAAAAATTCAAATATCATGTCACACTAGAACCGCTTCCGAATCCACCTGCTATTTGGCAAGATATCTCTATGGATTTTATTGTAGGCTTACCTAAATCAAGCAATAAATCAGTCACCATGGTGGTAGTTGATCATCTTTCCAAGCATGCTCATTTCGATGCTCTTCAACACCCATTTACAACATCCATTGTAACTCAATTTTTCATGGATCGGGTCTTCAAGCTTCATGCCATGTAGCATTCTATTGTTTCTGATCGCAACCCAACTTTCACCAACAATTTTTTGCAAGACCTGTTCAAGCTACAAGGCACCCTTTGCATCTCAGCATAGCTTATCATCCCTAGAATGATGGTCAAACTAAAGTTGTCAACAAGTGTTTGGAAACATATTTTAGGTGTTTTGCCTCAGAAAGGAAAAATCAATGGGCTCAATGGTTACCACTAGTTGAATGGTTGTACAACACTTTGTACCATACAACTACCCGCATGACTCCTTTTGAAGTGGTATATGGACAAAATCCACCTTTAGTTCTCTCATATTTGTCAGGTGTCTCGAAGGTCCAGGCAGTTGACCAAATGCTTATAGTTCAAGAGTCTATTCTTTGTACCCTCATAGAGAATTTGGTCATGGCCCAGAATCACGTGAAGCAACAAGCAGATCAAGGTCGCTCTGAACGTCAATTTGCAAAAGGGGATAAGGTGTTTATTCAACTACAACCTTACAAGCAAAATTCCCTTAAGGCTGACCATTGTCAGAAACTGGCGCCCAAATTTTATGGTCCTTATACCGTTGTTAAGCGTGTGGAACAAATGGACTATCAGTTAGCTTTGCCTGGTCATTCTAAGCTCCATCCTATTTTTCATGTTTCCTTCTTAAAGAAGGTGATTGGAACTAAGTGCCAAACTCAAACCAACCTTCCTGAGTTGGACGAAGAAGGCTCCATTTGGCTACATCCACAAGCAGTTTTGGACCAGCGTGAGCGTCGCCTGCATCAGCAAACCATTAAGGAAGTGTTAGTCCAGTGAAAAGATACAACTCCAATAGATGCCACTTGGGAACCAACTACCATTCTGCAACAATTTCCACATCTCCAGCCTTGAGGACAAGGTTGTTTTTAAGTGGGAGGACATGTTAGTGTAACACACCCACTATCGTAATTTAAAAATTTTGGGGTTAATCTCCCAAAAATGAGAAATCTCCAGAAACCTGCATTAGCTCTCTTGGTTCAGTTCCC
>ML811303.1:271322-285656 GCA_009831015.1 Picea engelmannii
ACATTTTCATCATGCTTTAGCATGGTAATTCCTGTATTAGGATCAATTACAAATTTGGGGGAAACAGGGTGTTACATTAGGGACCTAACCCCTCACGTAGGTAGAATAATACATTCTGATGTAATAAAGGTCAATAGTAATAAGGCCTAGCAATAAGGAAGAACAAGTCCAATGTAAGAAGACCTAATAGAAGATTATGCTTCTAGAAGGATCTTCCTTTAGATGGTTCTTTTGATAGACATATTTAGTATAAATAGGAGTTGAGCGTATGAGAACTCTTGTCCTGGATATTATTGTAATAGAGCTCTGCTCTGCTGGAGGTTGCACCCTTGAAGAGGCAAGTGAACATTGCTCTTAGTAATCAAAGTTCTCTTTCTGGTGTTATTCTGGTATCATTCTGGTATTATTGTGGTGTTGTTATGGTTATATTGTTGTTCATCTACCATTTCTAGCTATTTTTTTTTTGTTCTACATACTTTTTTATATATGGAATATTACACGCATCAATCTTTCTTTTGATGAATTATTCCCTGGGTGCACAGTCAATCTTGCATGGATTTGCTACAGAACTTCCAACACGACCTCTTCACCTCAACTCGCATAACCTCCTATACACATAATTTTCTTCACTATAACATACCCAACTAGCATAGATGGTCACACCACGGAAAAAAATTGTCTTTATCAGCTCTAATACCATTTTATTAATGTGCCTAGCCTCTAGCTAGGCAACAATACACACGAAATACACATAGCACGAAAATTCTACTAATTAAAGTCATTCCTTTGTTGTTATTCATTTTCCCATAGCCTACAGCTACAATTTATAACAGATTTAGCTACAACAATAACCATAAAACATATGCATTTTAAACATGTTAATAATCAACAAAAGATACAACTAAACCGTTCATTACAACATCATGTAAGTCATTCTCATTGACGCAGAGTTCATGCACAACCATAACACATGTAAATAACTCAATACAAGATAAAACACTTTATCTTAAACAAGAATCATGCAACCAGCTGCTTGGGACGAAAGTTCCACCCAACCGTAGACTCACTGTTCCAAATCTCAACATTCAGCCGCCCCCGAGTTGAGGCTAGAAATCCACAAAAGAGGGTGGTCTCTCACAGTCCACTCACAGCTCATAAATCTCTCAACCCAACTGATATTCTCCTATAGCTATCCAGACTTCTCCACCAACTCTCTTCCGCTTGACCTTCCCAACCCAAGGAATGCACCATTCGTTTATCAAGGTTATCCAAAGGGATGCACTGTTTGTTTATCAAGGCTAACCCAAGGAATGAGCCATTCATTTATCAAGGTTTCTCTGGTGCAAGCAACTAGGAATCTCTCAGTTGGGAATTCAAGGGAACATTGTTGTTAGGAAAACTATCAACAACACAAAAATAACACTTCTTGTTGTTGATTTTTCAATGAGTTAGGATTAAGCATGAAGTTCATTCCATTTTAGCATTTTACTTGAACCATAAACAATTTGTTGCAGCAACCAAGATCATAAGAAGAAACACCATGCACAAGTACACAAGAAGTATCTTGGGAAACCCTTCTCAATAAGGGAAGAAAACCCAACCAATCCTTGCTATGTTCTCCAGGAGAAAGACCTCCACCACCATAAAGACCTAGCACACAAGAGGGTGCTTCACAAACCCTAGAATACTAGCGCCCAAGAGAGGTGCGCACTTTTCCCAAGAACAAGTGTTTGTTGAAATTTCCAAACTCACACTTGTGATATGATTCCTCAATGGGGAATTTATCTTTACTTATATTATACTAAACTTGTCAACATAAGTGTCTATTGGCACAACAGGGCCAACCTCACTAACTCACAATATAATTAATAATTACCAGATTAATTATCTTTTACATTAAGGTGGGGCCGACCTGTACCCTTTACATTACAATTAGGGTTACAGGTAATTTTGACTCTTGAACAATATAACAAGGGATCTCATACACCCACTAGTGATTTTCCACTAGGGGACCATCCACATGGATGTCCATATATCTATCTCACTGCGTCTCATAGGAGAACCACACTCACTAGTGCTCATCCACTAGGATCACATTCACTTGTGCTCATCCACGGGCACGTCCAACTCAACGGATCTTATTTCCCACTACATTACACAGGAGAGTCATCTAGAGTTAATCATCTCAACTCTCTACTCAGAGGAGGCCAATACATCATTTCATCTCTCTCTTAGAATGATGCACCCAACTCATGGGATTTCACACGTTCACATGTGCTCGACGATAGGCATGTTCAACTCAACAGATCTTCTTTCTCACTTCGTTACATAGGAGAATCATTTGGAGTTCATCTCAACTCTCTGTAAGGAGGAGGTCAGCACAATGTTCTAGTTCTATCTCATATAGAAACCACACACCCAACTCATGGGCTCTCTCTTAGGTCGACTCAATCATTTTGTGTCCTAGAGGATGTCTCACGCAGCTCTAATCATCAACAGTTGTTTCAGTGCAACTTATGCCGGAGTTCACTCTTCTGGCCCGACAACCGGGCTCTTTAGTTCTCCAGCTCCAATTCTCTCCAATTACTCTCCAGAATTCGCCTTCTTCTCACCACACCCACTCTGAGCTCTTTGTTCACTTCCCATGCACAGACTTGACTAACCCAAAGTTGTTCGAACTCCTGTTACTTCTTCCCCCATGGATTGTACTCAACCCCCATGTGCCCAAGAACTTCCAGATGTGATCACTCACACCCACCCTCGTACATGCATTCAATGATTGGATTTGGGAACAGTCAATCAAACATCGAAAGGTTCATGTATGTTGTCACAGGGGCAGACCCAAGGTTCAACGCTACAACAACGCACCAACAAAACTCTAACTATCGACCCTTTCGGCAACACCTGCGAAGCAGATGAAGTCTCACCCGAGGCAGAGGTAGGGGTGGTTACAAGATTCAGATGTCTGCAACCTTAGCTGGGACACACATCCATAATTCTAACACTTAACAGAGTACTCAGTAGTTAACATTCATCAATATTCAGTCTCAGTTACAGCGTAGTTAAACCCTAATTACAGAACATCGTAGTATTCAACCAGATCTAGCACTTAGCATGACGAAACAGATCAGATCTAGCACTTAGCATGATGAAACAGATCAGATCTAGCAGATTCAAGCACTAAGCACATGTATATAAGTCAGATCCAACATCCACCCATATCATTAAGCACTAATGATCAATAGATCATTCATCTATATTAAAGCACTAAGCAAGAAAACACAAAAGCACATCAATACATTGCACAAAGCATAACAACACAACATGTACGTGGTTCACTCCCACCCTAGGGATACTTCCACCAACTCTTTGTCTTCTTTATTATCTTCGTTCAATGCACAAAGCCAGAAGACCCACTGCTCATAGGATAGGAGATATATGTGCACCTTGCCAGATCCTCCTTCTCCGAGTTAGGTCACAGCACAAAGCCTTCTACGGTCTGTTACAACCACTTGCACTTAGCTCTGCAAGTCTCACACAGTATGCACAAAGAACTTACAACTCTTGATCACATAGATCCAACTCTTGCATTAAGCACAACTTGCAACTACCCTTCTCTTACATTGCCTAGCCTTCTATTTATACATACAAAATAGGCCTAAGCACGGGTAAACCCATGGGTCGACATTCCCATACCCGTTACATAATCCCAAAACCCAAAAATCCCTAAAAAGGGGCCGAGATCCCACGATCTCCGCTTCATTTTGCGCTCCGCCTTCAACATCCTGTCGAAGTCCCAAAAATAGGTCAAACATGACCAAGAATCCTCAAACTTGGTCAAGGGCCAATAGGCCCCCAATACTCACCTGTGACTCGTCCCGAGTCACTCTGATTTGACTAGTTCTGCTTCAAAAGCCTCTAGCTTGGCTCGAGCTGCTTCGACTTGTTGTTGTGCCACAACCTCCTATTCAGGGAACTCTTGTATGACTGCTTCATTGATAGGTCCCTCTAAGCGTTGTTCAACAACAGTGATGACTTGCTCTAGTTCCGCTCCTTGACCTTTGATCTTTGTGAACATTTGGTAAGCCTCATCCTGTACACATTGGAGCCTTTGAGTCACTTCCATAACTTTGCTCTGGATAGTGTGGATCTATTGTTGGGCAGTTCTCTAATCTTGGGATCACTTCATTCTTTCCACAGCTGACAAGGGCTTCAACTGCGCCTGTATCAGTTTTGCTTGATACTTCGCCTCTTGGAGCTGCGACTCCAGTGCCTTCAGTTCTGGATTGTCAGTGAGTTGCTCATAGGTCTGGGCACTGCAATCAGTGAGTTGCTTACATTCCATGGCAAGGGCATTTATTCTCTCAACTCTGCTTCGAGTAGTTGCTTCTCTTTGATCCCTCACATCTTGCGGGGTGTTGGGCACTGTGTGGAGCTCTAAGTCTGTTATTTGTTGTTGTAGTTGCTCAATAGCTTCTGTGAGCTTCTCTACTTGATGCGCGACTCGGTCTTCTGTCTATATTTCTAATTCTGTCATAGAGCGAAGTGCTCTGTTGACTGCTTCCTTCACTTCGAGTTTCTCTACAAGCAATTGTTCTTTTTCTTGTTGCATCTATGCTTTCTCTTCTTCCAACTTTGCCTGGAGAGCAACCTTCTCCTTCTCTGCAACTCTGCATTGTTCTATGAGTATACCTTACACTTGCTTCAAGGCCTGGGTGGCTTGTTCTATTTCTTCTTGAGAGTGACGAAGGTGAGCTTCGACCGCATTAGCTAGTCGGTGGAGTTGGGTTGGCTCATCTCCCAACTTTAGTTCTCCTGATGGCAGGGGCATAGTGGAGACTGCACGACTGGATTGAAGGGCTTGTTGTACCCCTTAGAGTTCGACTTCAATTCTATCGTACATTTCCTCCTGCTTGGCTTCTTGTTTCTCCATGATTTCTAGCGAAGCGTTATTTAGAGTTGCAATGATGAAGTCAAAATCATCCACAATAAGCACAGTCTTCATCTTGGTCACGGTGGCTTTCGATTTCTTCCGGGAAGAAGGTTTGGGGAGAAACCTTCCTCTTCTTTAGAGGATCGGTCTCATCTCTGGGCGGTGTTACTTCGCCTAGCTTCTGTTCATCTCCTTTGCCATTTAGTTCTGTTACAAAAACAGGACCATGGAGCAATAAAATAAAACAAATGTGGCAACAAAACACATAAGATACACAATACAATAGAGACACGGATTTACGTGGTTCACCCAGTGTGGGCTACGTCCACTAGAGAAATTGTCAGGTCCTTCCTTTATTATTATCCATCATATGAAGGGATACAACCTATAGCAAACCCGTTGTAACTTCCTCTTCTTTCTCTCACAGTCTCTTCTCTCAGAATACAATACTCGCCATAATGCATAGCCACAATACATCTCCCTCGGGTTGCCTTCTAGGGAAAAAAACCCTAACATAATTTCTATTGTTAGATCCACGACCTTATAATGAATGGTCCAGATTTACAATCAAATTACAATATACTTTTACAAGGCATTTTTTCCTTCAGGGGCTTCGTCCCCGAACCCCCGCTTGCTCCCGGACCCCGTAGAGGGGGTAACCCCCCTCTGCACTCCCATGTGTGGAAGAGTGTACATACTTTTGGGGTGTAAATACTTCATGGGGTATAAACACGACTGAAAGCAAGGACCTCTGAATCAGGAAGATAATCAAGCTCCACAACCAACAAGTTCTTCTACTTCGTCATCACGCCCTCGGTCAGGTGATACTGAAGCAGTGTTTCCTGAGGCACTGCTTAATTCTTGGACCTCTTCAGTCTTCTTCATTCTGTTGGGTCCGGGTGTATCCTGTTCTTTATGCGTGGTCTTTGGGCTGTCAAGGTCGGACATCTCTACAGGGTCTGTGGGAATAAGGAGGTCTGCGGACCAGTCCTTAGTGATCTCCTCCAGGTCTTCTTCCGTGAGCTTGTAGTATGACTGAAGTTGCTCCTTATGTTCATCGGATCGCGCTATTATGTAGATGAAGTGTCGATTTGCGCAGAACGTCATCAGGGGTCAGAACCTCTGTAGGGTGTTCGGGGTCATGCGAGGTTCAGCTTTGATGGCTCTCTTCAACTGAAGGTAATAAGTATGAAAAACAACATTCAACTGCCATTGTTTGTTCATATCACTTGAGTACCAAAGGGTAGTGAACTTCGCAACAAGCGGCTCAAATGGTTCATTATCCGGGAAGGTCACACCTTCCAGCATCTCCCAGGCAACAAAGGCGATGAGGATCAGGAGCCAGCTGAATTGGAACTCGTAGCCCTGATCCTATGCTTCGTGGTAGTCTAGCTCTACCCGATTAACTAGGTACTTCGCCCAGTTCATCTACAAGACTTCCATGCACTTCCTTACGAGGTCAACAACAAATCCTGTGACCTGCGTAGGTCTGTTCTTTCTTACTAGCTTTCTGGCTATGAGCTGGTAGGCTAGGCGTACTGCGCCATTCTGGATGGAGGCTACCTTGTAGCATTACGTCCTTTTTTCAACATCGTCGTATGTATCCTTGATATTCTGTGCTAGTGCGTGATCTGTGGCTTTTCCTGGATAGAACTCCCGTGGGTCGAGTCCTTGCATACTTAACCCTATGATCCTATGGATCAACGTCAAATCGACTGTAATACGACGATCTAGCCATAAGTAACTGCCATGGTAAAATGAAATAAATAGCTTGACACAGGCGTTCACTTCCTGATGTCTTCTGAACTGTGGGATTTTCATGACATTTAACAGAGTGGACTGCGCGAGGTTCATCATCCACGGCTGGGGGATTATCCTTGAGTTCTCCCCCTTCGTCTTGCTCAAGTATTTATATGGGGCAAGCATATTGTAGTTCTTGCGATCTCTGAGGTTGAAGTCACTGAACTTCAACGCTGTGATCTTGTCCTGCTGCGCTCGAACTACGCATATCCCCTTCGGGAGGTACACAGTAATCATGGAGTACTCAAAATCTCTTGGCATGCTATTTCGACTCATCGTGCCGGCCAGAGGCGAGATGTAATCGGGCAATATGGACGGGATCAACTTCGCATTTGCTAGGTCATCTCTGTGTTTGGTTCTCTTTTCCGCTGATGGTCGGGATGATTCGGCTCTGTGAACAGTTGACAGAGAGGCATACACTCCTCTCGTCGATGACGCTTGAATACTTGCAGACATTGTTCTTTCAGACATTACTCTTTCAGTCATTAGGTCAATGAGAACTTCTTCGACAATTTTATCTGCAATGCTAAGCTCATTTGACATGCATGCTAGTGGTTGAATATCTTGGGTTTGAAGGGTAACTACTCAATGCAACGGGATGGATGGCAATAACGCGATGATCATTGTGCGAAATCAACTAGTCTGCAGACTCGGATTCATAGTTAGCAAAAGTATTCTCGTTGCCTGGCGCGACAGGATAAATAGATAACTTGTCAACAGATCTCTTGAAACAGTTGAGAAGCCTTCATTAACTCAATTATGTCTGTTATGGCGGAGTCCCAACGGTCTGGTGGTGAAGTTTCCGATCATAAATGCCTTTCTACCCGTTCGGGTCATCAGTCTAATGGCTATACTGTCCCCAATGACTATATTGCTTTGCCATGGTGAAGCACCATGTGACGATGTTATGATATCCTGACGAAGTTTCGATTTTGCAAATTTTCCTTCTGCAAAATTCCCTCTAGAACCTTCTATAACTTTTCGATCTTAGCTTTCTTCTTACTTAGTTTTCTAGCCTTCTTTCCAGCGAGCTTCGTCTTGGTATTCCTTTTTCCATTCTGATTCATATCTTCTTTTGGTAGAGTAACTTCGCGCTGGTGAGATTCTTTCCTAGAAATCAGGGGTAATACTTCTTTTATATCTGGAATAGGTACTTCACTTCTACAAATCTTCTTGTGTTCTTCCTACTTCGACATCCAAGTCTCTGGTTTTAAATAGGTTCGCTCGATTATGTTGTTCTTCAATCAAGTGTGTGATCCTCCTAGTCATGAAATCTTTTAACGCTTACTTCTTCTTCTCTAAGATTTTCACTTCTTTTCTTCTGGCCTGATCTCCTTCAATCCAAGGTTTTCCCAGTAACATAGAAAATTTAGCGTTGTTCTTAATAAATTTAACAACTTCAAATTCTTCCTTTGTCGAAGTTCCATTGACATTCATAGATATCTGGGTAAGTCTTCCACATAGGTTTATCATCTTTCCTCTAAAGAACCCTATTCCTCCCAATGAAGGAATCATGGTAGGCTTTCCTAGAATTTCCCAAGTTCTTTTTGTCATAATATTTACATGTGTTTCCTCATCCAGAACATAGTCAATGTCAAAGTCTCATATTCTTGCTTCTATGCATTCTTTTTCTTTGAAGATCTCTGATAAGCTGATATGTCGGTGGTCATTCAAGGTTTCTTTCATCTATAGCAATACTTTCTCTGATTCTTTCTGGGGTTCTTCCATAATCTCAGTTGCTAGATCTTTCTCAGGGTCTACTTGTTCCATATTCATCCTTTCAACCTTAGCAATCATTCTAGGGAAATCCAAAACTTCATTGTCCATAGATTTGCAATAGAGGCAACTAAGTCTTCTACCAGGGAATTCCTTAGCCAGATGTCCCGGTCTTCTGCAACTGTAACAAAGGGTTAATCCTCTCTTTCTCTTAATTGATCCCCAACCTTTCTTGTATTGCGCACTAGAATCATGGTAGCTAACCTGCAAACAATTCTTTCTAGGATCCTGCATCCATTTGTTAGTCCAAACATTATCTCTATGCATAGGTATAACATATCTTTCACTATTCTTATCAGATCTACTCATATCAAATCTTCTTTCATCTATCAGTGCCCTAGTTTTCAAGCTAGGACAAATATTATCAAACATACCTAGATCCATACTTTAGAAACAAAAATTTCCACTAATCTTATCTTCAACAGAGCACAAAGCTTCCAAATCTAAAAATTTTCACTATTCTTACCTCTATCAGAGCATAAAGCGTTCAGATCTTACCTCTTTTCTTCGAATTGGGCTTCTTTTCTTAGCACAAAGCTTCACAGATCGAGTAGAATACTACACACTGGGGCAAGAGATCTATGCATAGATCTTTCACAATTTTAGGTCAGATCTTCGCACAAAGCTTCTTTTTCCTCAGTTCCCAACAATCAAAGTTTCAAGTCCTAGCAACGGAACCATTTGTTGGCACAGGGGCAGACCCAGGGTTCAACGCTACATCAACGCATCAACAAAACCCTAACTACCGACAACACCTGCAAAGAAAATGAAGTCTCACCCGAGGTAGAGGCAGGGGTGGTTGCAGGACTCAGATGTCTGCAACCTTAGTTGGGACACAGATTTGTGATTCTAACACTTAACAGAGCACTCAACAGTTAACATTCATCAATATTCAGTCTCAGTTACAACACAATTAAACCCTAATTACAGAACATCGCAGTATTCAACCAGATCTAATATCTAGCAACACTTAAAACGGTGAAACAAATCATATCTAGTAGATTCAAGCACTAAGCACATGTATATAAGGCAGATCCAACATCCACCCATATCATGAAAGACTAAGCATCAATAGATCATTCATCTATATTAAAGCACTAAGCAAGAAAACACATAAGCACATCAATATATCGCACAAAGCATAGCAACACAACATGTACGTGGTTCACCCCCACCCTGGGGCTATGTCCACCAACTCTTTGTCTTCTTTATTATCTTCGTTCAATGCACAGAGCCACAAGACCCACTCCTCATAGGACAGGAGATCTGCGCGCACCTCACCAGATCCTCCTTCCTCGAGTTAGGTCACAACACAAAGCCTTCTATGGTCTATTACAACCACTTGCACTTAGCTCTACAAGTCTCACACAGTATGCACAAAGCACTTACAACTCTTGATCACATAGATCCAACTCTTGCACTTAGCACAACTTGCAACTTCCCTCCTCTTACATTGCCTAGCCTTCTATTTATACATACAAAATAGGCTGAAGCATGGGCAAACCCATGGGCCGACATTCCCATACCCGTTACATAATCCCAAAACCCAAAAAGCCCTAAAAAGGGGTTGAGATCCCGCGATCTCCGCTTCGTTTTGCGCTCTGCCTTCAATAGCCTGTCGAAATCCCAAAAATAGGTCAAACATGACCAAGAATGAATCCTCAAACTTGGTCAAGGGCCAACAATGTACAATAACAGATTTAGGAAAACGGTTAAATTGATATACATGGGTAATTCCCCGCTAAACCCCTCTTGGTCATTATCCTAGACACTCCCATCTCTTGTGGATTGATTCAACCCCCATCTCTTTCCCATGTACCCTTAGTAGTTGACATCACATTTTTTTATTAATAAAACAAAGAAATGCAATTCACATATTACATCTCTTGGTCGTAGCCACATATTATATCTACATAAGCAATTAAACCGGGGATTATAATGGGGATGTTACATTCCCCCTCCCCTACAATTGTGTGTCATCCTCGATGCATCTATGCCGATATACATATATGCAAATTTACATCACAATACTCAGAAATAAAATTTATGCAATTTAACAACTCCAACCAAAATCTCATGTTCCTCTCAACTCACTGACCCAAGGAATGAACCATTTTTTTATCAGGGATACCCAAGGAATGTGCCATTCATTTATGAAGATCCCCAGTGCAGTTGTTCAAGACTATGAGATGTGGTTCCAGAACTCTAGTTGCTCAAAACAAAGTCTTGTGTTTTGTCATCTTCAAAATTGTCAAAAATTTGTGGGTATTTCTCCCTCATGTTTTCTTCATGCTCCCAGGTAGCATCTTCGGGACCGTAGCATCTTCAGGACCGTAGCAGGTCCATTGAAAATTTACCATCCCTATGGCTTTGTTCCTGAGCACTTTGACTTTCTAGTCCATGATGTGTATTGGTTCCACCCAGAAATCCCCTTCGTGCTCCACCTGGATCACATTCCAATCAATGACATGATTAGCATCAGGTACGTACTTTTTAAGTAATGATACACGAAACAAATTATGAATACATATTGGTGCAGGTAAGGCAAGCATATATGAAATTGGCCCTACCTTTTCTAATATTTCAAATGGACCACAGTATCTTGTTGCCAACTTCGGGCAACTTCCTAATCTTAGCAAACTTCTCTTTGCCTTCACTTTCAAAAACTCGTGTTCTCCCACTTTGAGATCTTGGAAAACTTTGTCCCCGTCTGCATAAATTTTCTACATATCCTGGGTAGTGTTCAAATTCTGCTTAATCCTTGCCATCTGATCTTCCATTTCTTTTAGCAATTCTGGCCCAAAAACTGCTCTGTTTGTTGGATTATCCCAATTCACTGGGTTGTTACATTTCCTGCCATACAATGTCTCAAATGGACTCATTTTCAAGGAGGCCCGATACCCATTGTTGTAGGAAAATTCAACTAAATGGATATAATCTTCCCACTTTGATGGTTGATCCATCACATACATTCTAAGCATATCTTCAATTATTCTGTTAGTCCTTTATGTTTCCCCATCAAACTCTGGATGATACGTTGTACTAAGATTTAAATTTGTTCCAAAGTCGTTGAACAAACCCTTCCAAAAATTGGAAGTAAACTTTGGATCTTTGTATGAAACTATTTCATTAGGCACTCCATGTAGCCTAGCAACTTCTCTCATACAAATATTTGCAATATTTGTTGCCTTGTGTGTAGTCTTTATTGGAATGAAATGCATTGTTTTAGTCAACTTATCCACCACCACCATGATGGAATCATGTTGCTTCAATGTTCTGGGCAACTTGGTAATAAAATAAACCGAGACAACATCCCACTTCCATTCTGGAATGCGAAATGGTTGTAGCAAACTTGCTAGGTGTCTATGTTTTGTCTTTACTTTTTTGCATTCTAGACACCTGGCTATGTAGTTAGCCACTTATTTCTTCATTCCTAGCCAAAAATATTGGCTTCTTACTGCTGCAATTGTCTTCTGATATCCTAGGTGTTCGACATATGGTACATTGTGCATCTCCTTCAGCACTACATTTTTCAGCTCACTGGAATTCGACAAAGACACCTTACCTTTGTACATGAAAATTCCATCTTCTTTCAGCTCATAATAATTAAATTTTTGGTGAAAATTTCCTTGTTGTAATGTCTCTTTTATTTTTACATAATTTTGATCTGAATTTTTTGTTGCAATAACTTTGTCTTTCAGATCTGTCTTGTACATGCTAATGGCTACAATATGCACTTCGTGAGCTCCCATGTTGAGTGCATCGACCACTTTATTTTCCTTTCCCTTTATGTGCTTAATTTTGAAGTCATATTCACTCAGAAATTCCAGCCATCTAGTTTGTCTAACATTTAGTGTTAGCTATCCAAACAAATGCTTCAGACCACAATGCTCTGTCCTTAGCTCGAATTTATTACCCACAAGGTTGTTAGAATTTTAAAATTTCTAGTTACAAAATTAAAATTATTTAATCCAATATCAATTTTAGTAGGATCATTGAAAGATAGACATCACAAATACATAAGAACATAAAGATTATCCTGTGAAACCCTCGTGGGGGAGAAAACCCAGCAACCAAAATCCTCAATATAGATTCCTTTAACCAGTGCAATGATGCGCTATAGCTCTCCAAGAAAGACCAAGACCAAAACACCAAAAGAACCAGTCTTTAAGACTTGTGCGCTAGACCTTCTTATGCGCTCTAAGATGCACAAGATAAGTGTGTGAGTGTGTGTCCAAATGAGAGGAACCTATCCTCTATTTATACATAATAGTGTCTCTTGAAGAGACATGACTCTTGACCTAACTAACCCATAAAACATGACTGACTAGCCACAATGGGGCTTTTTACAATTATAAGTAAAATACTAATAATATAATAATTTCTGTTGAACCGACTTGTACAATATAATTATAATAATCTTTTAAAGGTTTGACTAAATCAAATATACAAGAATGTCTTATGTAGTTACACCAAAAATATTAACACTCCCTCTTAACTAAGAAGGTATTATTTCCAAACACAAACTCCAAGTCTGATACCACACAAGCTCACATCCATTGACTGTTGAACATGTGAATCTATATATCCTCGGATATCCATAGTGCAACATGACTTCACCCCATGCAACCAAGGTCTGTGTGTAGCTCTCAATAGCTACAACATGTCCCCAAGACATCCACTCCCTGCGATGCATCAATACCTAATCATGTGCACTATTTTCTTAGTCCCAACCCTTTTTCATGCTGGATGAGACCCACCAGACTCAGTGCCAACCATTTTTCATGTTGGATGAGATTTTTCCATACTTAGTGCCAGCCCTTTTTTATGTTGGATGAGTTCCACCTGTCACTCCCTCTGAAGAGGGACCACACCAAGCTTGTCCTTGAATTACTTGAACTTCATCCTCGATAGCGGCTTGGTGAACACATTCACAACTCGATCCTCGGTAGTCATGAATTGGAGCCTCACTGCTCTCCTCTGTACCATATCCCTGATATAGTTGTATCTGATCTCGATATACTTCGACCTGTCATGGAACACCGGGTTCTCTGACAACTTCATGGAACTTTGGTTGTCACACCAAATGCATGTCACCTCCAATCCGAGACCAAATAACTCATACAACAGCTTCTGAAGCCATACTGCTTCTTTGCTCGCTGCACATGCTGCCACATACTCAACATCAACCGTACTAAGTGCCACACATGACTACTTTCTGCTTCTCCACAAGACCATACTAGAGCCAAGACAAAAACAATATTCAGAAGTGCTCTTTCGATCAAGAATATTGTCGGCCCAATCTGAATCTGAGTATCCATACAATCCAAACTCATGGTCATATCTATACCAGAGACCATGATTTAGAGTACCCTTAAGGTACCTCAACACATGTTTTGATGCAACCAAATGAACCTGTCTGGGCTGCTCCAAATGTTGACTCAGGGTGTTCACATCAAAACATATATCTGGTCTTGTGTTCATCAAATACAACAACGAGCCCACTATCTACATGTACAAGGTAGAATCCACAATATATGAAGTTGTATCCTACAACAACTTAAGATTTGATACCATCGGGGTAACCATGGCCTTACAGTCCAACATCTTGAACCTCTTCAAGATTTCCATAGCATACTTTCCTTGATTTAGGAAAATCCCATCCGATCTCTGCCAAAATTCTAGTCCCAAGAAGTAGTGCATCATTCCCAAATCTTTCATCTCGAATTGTGCATGCAATTTTCTCTTACATTCAGTGATGAGCTTTTTCACACATGTTAGAAACAGGTCATCTACATACAATAGTATAATCACTGGTTCACCAT
>ML811303.1:286910-303985 GCA_009831015.1 Picea engelmannii
TATTTCATTGTGTTCCTACATAAATCCGGATCACTGTCATGTGTCTCAAATCCAAGTGGTTGCTCCACATAAACTTCCTCTTTTATTTCACCATTCAAGAAGGTTTTCTTTACATCCATTTGGTGCACCTTCCATTTCATCATAGCAGCCAATGAAAGTATAGTGTCGATCAAGGTATATCTTGCTACGAGAGAATTTTTTTCTTTATAGTCAATCCCTTCCTTTTGAGAGAAACCTCGGGCCACAAATCTTGCCTTATATTTTTCAATACTGCCATCATTTGCGTGTTTCGTCTTGTAGATCCATTTTGAACTCACCACAGATTTTTCCTTTGGTATGGGAACCACATCCGAGACACCATTATGCATAATGGATTGGTATTCCTCTGCCATGGCATCTTTCCATACTTGATTTTATGCAGCCTCTTCATAACTTTAAGGTTTTTCATCAATTATGTCACACAAGCAATCCACGTAGCTAGAATACAGCTTCGACTTCTTACTTTCCCTGAAAGATTTCTCCAGGGCACCAATTCTTTTTGCATCTCTAATAAGATCTTGTGCCCAAGTTGGTCTTCTCTTGCGAGAAGGTATCTCGGCTAGTTTATGAGGTTCTACCATGTCATGATCCTTTGGAATGACATCCTCTAGTTCAACTGCCTCTGGAACTTTAAGAACTTCATTCTCTTCTTCATGTGCCTTTTCTACACGGATCTGTTTGGATTTAATGAAAGTTGCATTCTCATCGAAGGTTACATCTCGCTTGACCTCCACTTTCTTGTGACCGGGAATGTATATTATGTAAGCCTTCGATGTGTCACTGTAACCAAAAAATATGCCCTTACGTCTGGAAGGGTCCTACTTTTTCCTCTTTTCCTTGGGGACATGAACAAATACAGGGCAACCAAATATTCTGAAATGGCTGACTTCTGGCTTCTCTTCTAAAAGAATTTCCTCGGGTGTCTTGTTTTCAAGCACCTTGTGGGAACTTTTATTTTGAATGTACATTTTCGTCTTCGTTGCTTCTGCCCATAGGTGCATAGGAAGATATTGATCATGGATCATGGCCTTTATTGCTTCCATGATCGTCTAGTTTTTCCTTTCAGCTATTCCATTCTGTTGAGGGTTATAGGGAGTAGAAATATCCCTCTTAATCCCAACTTCTTTGCAATACTCCTTGAATTATTCTGAGGTGAATTCACCTCCATTTTCTGATTGCAAGGTCATTATCTTTTGCTTTGTCAAGTTTTCTACCAGATCCTTGAACTCTTTGAATTTGTCAAAAACTTCATTATTTACCTTTAACAAATAAATCCAAGTTTTACTTGAGTAATCATCAATGACAGATACATAATATACATACCCACTGAGTGAAGTTGCTGACATCGGTCCACATACGTTTGAATGCACGATGTCCAAAACTCCTTTGGCTCTGCTATCACTATTGGGAAAGGAGTGTTTTACGTTCTTGCCTTGTGCACATCGTTTGCACACACCATCTGGTTCTGCTTGGATTTTTGGAAGACCTGTCACCATTTTGCTCACAATCAGAAGAGCTTTGTAGTGTAGGTGAGAAAATATCCTATGCCATAGTTCACTGGGATTCACAATATCATGAACCATTGTGGAGTTTGAATGTCCTTTTAAATTGTAGAGTCCTCCTTCTTCAAATCCAATCACTACTGCATCATCAAGGGTCTTTCCTCTAGGCCACATAATAACTTGACCATCAATAAATGCTACTCTAAATCCTTCTTTTTCCAATGCTGAAAATGAGAGAAGATTCTTCTTTAAACTTGGAACATAGAGAACTTCCTTCATCTTCATTGACTTGCCTAAGTTTAACTTGTAGGAAGCTTCTCCAACACCTTTGATTGGATACTGATAGTCATCACCCAATTTCACCTTGTGTGGTGAATCTTCATGAATAAGTTTAGATAAGGAGTCTTCATAGCATGTCATGTGCTTGGAAGCACCATTGTCTATC
Source organism: Picea engelmannii (assembly GCA_009831015.1). Lineage (NCBI taxonomy): Eukaryota > Viridiplantae > Streptophyta > Pinopsida > Pinales > Pinaceae > Picea > Picea engelmannii. Next base: position 288,897 of record ML811303.1, read on the forward strand.
AACCAAGTGTCACTTCCATGAGTAATAGTACCTGTGAGGGCTGAGATAATAACATAATCCTCATCACTGGATTCATCTTTCTTTGCAACCTTCTTGGGAGGCTCATCATCTTCAGCTGTGTGAGCTTGATGCCTCTTACTTCCTTTCTTATTCTTAATTCCCATAATGAGGGGACAATCCCTAACAAAGTGTCCCAATTCCTGACAACAGTAACATTTGATCTTTGAGTTGTCTCTTTGACCCATCTTAAAATTCTTAGGTAAAAAATGCTCCTTCTTGTTCTTTCCTTTCCTGGTGTGGGCGGATAAGGATTGGTCTTCATCTGCCATCTTTTCTTCTCTTGTAGTTATCCTAGATTCTTCCTGGTTACAATCTTCCCAAAGCCTACTAAACATGGGAAGCTTCTTTCTTGAACAAATTCCTTGGATGAATGCATCCCATGACCTTGGGAGGCCATTCAAGGTAGTCATCACCATCTCTTCTTCTTCTACTGAGTCACCAATGGCTTCTGTATGCACCTTGATTTGATTCACTCTTGAGAAGTAGGAGTGAATGGTTTCTGAGTTCTACATTTTCACATTCTTCAACTGAGATCTCAAAGTCATTCTTCGATTTATGTTGCTTCCCTCAAATATACGAGTTAAGGTGTCAATCATTTGCTTTGGGGAAGATAATGATGATACATGATGGATAAGGTGGTCCTTAATGGAGCCTGGAATAATCCTTTTTGCTCTCACCATGTCCTTATTATATTTTTCCTTAGCTTCAACTCCTTGAGGTTCTTGAACCTCTTCTATAATGAACTTATCCAGTTCATGTTCTTCAAGAAGGAGGGTTACTCTGTACTTCTAGGCCCTGAAGTTATCGACTCCATATGACTTCTCATCGATATTTGTTCTGGTAGTCATCATGCTTTCTGATGGTCTTGATTTGTCCGACAACTGTCTCTAGACTGAAAATGAATCCCTTTTAGGCGTCTAGATCTGCAACTGGCTTCTATTCAAGCATGTTATGAAACCATGTTAGAATTTTAAATTTTTTAGTTGTACAATTACAATTACTTAATCCAATATCAATTGTAGTAGGATCACTAAAATATAAATAATCATAGATATAATAGAACACACAGATTATCTTGGGAAACCCTCGTGGGGGAGAAAACACAACAACCAAAATCCTCAATATAGATTCCTTCTATTAGCACTGAGAGTCACCCTCAGATTGCGGGAGGATAAGCCCAATACCCATCAGAGTTTTTGGTGGATGTTGGTTTTATATGAGTGGAGTTCAATGGAAAAAACTCAACATATGAATGATGTTCAACACATAAATGGACAAGAAATGCACAAGGAAGTGAGGGCCACAACTAACTTCAGTCAGTGAATTGAGTTTAAGTGTGAGCAGAGGGAAGACATAGTAATAAAGGTGCACAAGACTGCTATGGGCATCAGTCCTTCTAGCAGCTTGGAGAAGAAAAACTCAGACTCAAGATCACTCTTAAGCTCAAGCTTCAGACACTGAAATATGTCCAAACAACACAGTCACAACAACACAATGATCAAACCTACATCACCATGTAGCTACAACAACTCGATTGGATCCTCCATGCCTGAGCCATCCAGTGTAAGAGGGGAAAAGATCACAAGGAAGCTGACTAAAACTGGTCGTGATATCGCTGCAATCAAACCTACATTACAACAACATAACAACCCTCGACTAGATCCTCCATGCCCGAAGAAATGCAAAAAGGATGACTTCTATTAATTTGAGAGTCTCAAATCCAATACATAACCAGAAAATAGTTATGGCATCAAAATATTACAAAATACAGAGCTCTGCTCAACCAGTTGACCACCTTAACAAAATATTAAAACTATCTATTTATACTCAGAAAAATTCTCCACCACCAATAGTGTGACCTGGTCACAACAATCAAAGCTTTATGTCGATGAGTTCTTTTGTCAGGCCGAACGTGCAACCCTCTATCATATGCGAGCTCAGATCAGCATGGGATTTGCAAGAAAATCTGCCCACAGGGGTACCATGAGTTGACAGTTCAGTCCCCACGACTGGGCCTTCCATGCCTTCCACTTATGGAGTGAGCTAAAGTTTCAACCACCAGCTCTGTTTTCATTAACTGCCTTTTCTCGGGATTGCAATGCGACTTAATGCTCAGGGGGCCTTCACGCGCTGCTCTTGGATAGGATGTTATACGAGCACGTGATTGTGGGGCTGGACAAAAGTGGTTTAGGTTTAGACCACTTTTGGGCCCGCAATCCATCACCTTTCACCATGTAGCACTTTTGTTTTACCGTGGTTTCAATTGCGGGACCGCTCAAGAAAATTATCGTCTGAGCATGTTGCGTCCCCGCAATGAACTGTCGCCATAGATCTGGTCCCGATCTGAGATCTGAACACACCTGCTAGATTTAGCTCTACTGCCAATCTTAACCACTCGCCAACTTTAGAATCTGCCAAACTGTGCCCTGGGGGAGGGGGAGCTACTTTTGATGTTGAACAATAATACCTCCGAGAGGATGATCTGATGTGCAGGTTTGATGTCATCATGCTGATGCGTCATGAAAGAGAAGCGACACATGTCACAAAGAAAGAAGCGAATAATATGCCCATGACTGCCTGGACTGAGTGCCACGTGTCATTGCTGGATAGGTTCCAGGTGTCATGACCGACGAGTACGCCACACGTCTACACTGATGACTGCTACGTACTCTCTGAAATTGACGACTAAGATCTCCTTAGGGTCTCTAGGCTCCGGGAAAATGAAAACTCAAACTTATTTTTTCCTTGAAGCAAAACATTCGGAGTTAAGGATCTGATGACCTGTGGCCTCCAGAGATTGAGGGTTGAGATCGGTTCGTGGCTCTGGGCTTCAAACTTCTCAATAGTCAAACTTTATTTGCCCCAAGAAAATTCATCGGAGCTAGGGATATGACGGCGTGTGGCCCCTAGATTTGGACGGTCGAGATCCACTTCAGGTCTCTGGGATCCGGGAGAATCAAAATTAAAATCTCGCTTACCTTCATCGGCTTTTACCCAGAGCTGTCCATCTGTTGACGTGTGTCCTCTTGAATCAAACGATCGAGAATTACTTCGGGTCTCTAGACTCCGGGAAAATCAAATCTCAAACCTCCTCTACCTTGAACTGCTTTTACCCGGAGCTATGGATCTGTTGACGCATGGCCCTACGGATGGATGGTCCAGATTCACTTCGGGCCTTTGACACTTCTTGCTTTAGGAGTTTGACGCTTCATCACTTCAGGACTTCGACCACTCCAGCCACTTCGGGACGTTGGGCTTTGGCCTTTCGGGACTTTGACTCTTCGACACTTGGGGGCTTCAGACACTTCGGGCTTTGGCCCTTCGGGAAATTGTGCACTTCTCGTTTCAAGACTCTTGAAGTTCATTTCCCTGAACACTTGGATTGAATGCCACCTGTCCCCTTTAAGATCTACGACTCATGCTTCTTTCAGGGCTTTGGAATTTGCCCTTCGCTATACTTGGTGCAATTTTGAGATTCTGAATACCCATGAGCCACTGATCTGAACTCCTTATGGGATCTCCGCCGCTGAAAATAGAACCCACCTTCTGCTTGTGTTTCAAGCCCGAAATATACTGCCATGAAAGTTGCACCCAGTGTCCATGGCTGTGGCCTGAGTGAACAAGGATTTGGACAACTTGGCATGGGATGGGGAAAACAGAGAGAACGGTGACTGAAACAAAGGAGATGAGCGTTCATCCTTAGAGAAAAAATAGAGATATTTAGGGCCAAGACTTCCTCCGGGTAAGACGTCAAGGGGAATCATGGCGCTCGAATAAAAAGGGGCAAACAAAAAATGACTTTAACAGTCGAAGGGGAAAAATCAAGATCTGGCCTACGAAAAGGAGAGAGATAGGGCAAGACTAAAGACTCGAGAACATCAACACACACCTATGGCCCTTGACAACCTTATGTGATAACATTTGGCTCCACAGGGGATGGCATGCTCCCTGTGAGCTACCAAGAACATGCAGCTTCAGTGCCTTAGCTATTGGGTTATGGTGTCTAGCTCAAAACTTTCGCCGAAGAAAACGAGGAGATATGTACACTAGTCTACTAAAAAAAATGAAGACAAACACATGGGCTCCAGAAGGAGCTTATTTATGTACACTCCTAGACTAACTGACTTTTTACAAAGTGTTAGGTGAAAGTGAACTTCCACTGGAGCCATTCAAGTAACTTCCTAACTAGAAACTCATTTACTCTGCCAGTGATTGTTAAAAGATAATGAAATTGTGATAACAAATTGATTACATTTTTCATCTCTCCCCCTAGTGCTGAAAGCAAGATAAAGTTTGGAGGCTTCAATACCTGGAAAAAAGGAAACTCCATGTACTCCCCTACAGGATCATCAAATAGGGGACAAAACTTACTGGGTTGGTAACAAAAAGTGTGCTCCGTCTTACAGTTGCTCACATTTGGCTGAATGTCTGTGGCAAGTACAGGTGAGTGAAAGGTTGATGCTGGCAATTGATCCACTTCCTCTTTGTCTACTCCTATGACATTAGCTAGATGAGAGCACAAAGTTTCTTCATGTATATCCATGTATGGCTCTTTCTCTCTATCATGCTGCTCTTGGTATGAGCTTTTGCTTTCATAAGAAGATTGACAACCTATGCTTTCTGCTTCTGAATACTCTTCAGGGGCAGGTGAGTGCATAACTCTTTTATTTTTATCCTCGCTTTCTCTCTCAATTAGATCTTTACCAGACTCATCACACGAGAAATACTCTATCATATGTTGGATGTAGAATGCAAACTTCTTACGACCGTCATCCAAAATAAGATGAGACAGGTAAATCTTCTCGTAATATGAAGTGAAAGCATCGTGAAAATCCTTCAAATAATGCAGCAGGAAGAGATTGACACCATTCACGAGCATCTCCCTCCAAAGAAAATTTGAACATCTTGATCAAGACATCCTCATGAGCAAAATCATGCTTAAGCATGCATACATGAAAATTGAATAAGTGCTTACCGGGCTCATCATGCTCGCTTCCTCTGAATCTCGGAAGATAATCATCCCATTCATTTCTATCCGACATCAGATGTGGATAACCAGATATGGATGAGAAATTGAAAGGGGCAAAACTCTGAGCCAAGACAACTGAAAGATGTGGCTTGTTCCTTTCTCCTTCATGGCTCTCCCCAAGATCAGATTCATAATCACCATAAATAGGAACCATGGAGAAGCTCTGCTCTTCAACATCTGAATATTCAGAAGAGACATGTTGATATTCATGGACACTTAAAACAACAGATACATATGATATGAGACCAGACATTTCTATGTTGTTTCTATCATGAATACGATTCAACACCTTGTGATCTTCATGGAAATGCTTTCTTCCACAAAATATGCTTCATTACAAATCTTGTCCTTGTGATAGGAAAAAATCTTTATAAAGAAAAGAAAACTCATCACAACAATTTTCATAAAGATACTCAGCTGAAAAATAATCTTTAGAAAACGAATTGAAAGCTGCATGAAAACCTGTCAAAGAGCTGATGCTTGCAATGGGAAAAGACTGACACCAATCATGAGCAGTCCCCCTTAATGAAATCTTGAAAATCTTAATCTGAACATCTTCATGCACAATATGAAGTCGATGAATAAATTCATAAAAGTCCAACAAATGTTCAGTTGGTACTTCCCATTCTTCTCCTCGGAATTTAGGAAGGCTTCTTTCCCATTCATCTCTATCAGGCAGTGGATAAGGGAAACCCACTATTTTTGAAAAATCACAGAAGGCATACCTTTCAGCTAAAATATTTTCCATTTCAAACTAGTCAAGTCGCCATGGTGAAAATGAGTCGTCAGAATAATGTGTCTAGCATTAGTTCACCATCTAAAACTGGATCTCTACAATGTCGTTCTTCACAAGGAGCCTTTCAATCTAGTACAACAGCTAAAAGCCTTCTTGAGAAAGCTTTCCTTTCTTAATAATCCCCTCTGGGTCAGCTTCAGGTGTAGCCAGAGGCAGTTGTGGATTAGACCTCGTGTGTATGCCTATGGAAGCCACAACTGAACAGTGGAGTCACCAGGTGCAAGATATGCAATCTTCAATTGTATTGATTTCTGATGCACCTTCAAAATCAAAATTTCTTTGTCGTTCTTACCCAGGGAATGGTCTTCAATTCGTTCCTTGACAACGATGCCATGAATGTTAGCACTGCGAGTCACCCTCAGATTGTGGGAGTATAAACCCAATACCCATCAGAATTTTTGGTGGATGTTGGTTTTATATGAGTGGAGGTCAATGGACAAAACTCAATATATGAATGATGTTCAACCCAGAAGTGGACAAGAAATGCACAGGGAAGTGAGGGCCACAACTAAATTTAGTCAGTGAATTGAGTTTAAGTGTGAGTAGAGGGAAGACTTAGTAAGAAAGGCCGACAAAACTACTATGGGCATTAGGCCTTCAAGCAGCTTGGAGAAGAAAAACTCAGACTCAAGTTCACTCTTAAGCTCAAGCTTCAGACACTGAAATATGTCCAAACAACACAGTCACAACAACACAATGATCAAACCTACATCACCATGCAGCTACAACAACTCGACTGGATCCTCCATGCCCGAGACCTTCAGTGTAAGAGGGGAAAAGATCACAAGGAAGTTGACTAAACCTGGTCGCAATATCGTTGCAATTAAACCTACATTACAACAACATAACAACCCTCGACTGGATCCTCCATGCCCGAGTTTTTTAGCACAGTTTTTACAAAGAGATGAAAAGAGTTTGACTTCTATTAATATGAAAGTCTCAAATCCGATACATAACCAGAGAACAGTTCTTGCATGAAAACATTACAAAATAGGGAGTTTTTCTCAACCAGTTGACCACCTTAACAAAATATTAAAGCTATCTATTTATGCTCATAACAATTCGCCACCACAAAGAGTGTGACTTGGTCACAACAATCAAAGCTTTACGTCGATGAGTTCTTCTGTTAGACTGAACGTGCAACCCTCTGTCATACGCGAGCTCAGATCGACATGGGCTTTGGAGGAAAATCTACCCACAGGGGTACCATGGGCTGACAGTTCAGTCCCCATGCCCGGGCCTTCCATTCCTTGCATTTATGGAGTGAGCCGAGGTTTCAACCACCAACTCAATTTTCATTAACTGCCTTTTCTCGGGATTGCAACAGGACTTAATGCTCAGGGGGTGGCCACGCATTGCTCATGGATAGGATGTTATACGAGCATGTGATTGCGGGGATGCACAAAAGTGGTTTAGGTTTAGACCACTTTTGGGCCCGCAATCCATCACCTTTCACCGCATAGCACTTTCACTTTACCATGGTTTCAATTGCGGGACCAATCAAGAAAATTATCACTCGAGCATGTTTTGTCCTCGCAATGAACTATGGCCATAGATCTGGTCCTAATCTGAGATCTGGACGCACCTGCTAGATTTAGCTCCATTGCCAAGCTTAACCGCCCGCCAACTTTAGAATCCACCAAATTGTTCCCTGGGGGAGGGGGACGCTACTTTTGACGTTGAACAATAATACCTCCCAGAGGATGATTTGATGTTGAGGTTTGATGTCATCATGCTGATGCGTCATGAAAGAGAAGCGACACGTGTCACTAAGAAAGAAGCAAATAATATGCCCACAACTGCCTGGACTGAGTGCCACATGTCATTGTTGGATATGTGTTAGGTGTCACGACCGACAAGTATGCCACACATCTACACTGATGACTGCCACGTACTCTCTTAAATCGATGACTAAGATCTCCTTCGGGTTTGCAGGCTCTAGGAAAATGAAAACTCAAGCTTATGTTTTCCTTGAAGCAAAACATCTAGAGTTAAGGATCTCATGACGTGTGGCCTCTAGAGATCAATGACGGAGATCCCTTCATGGCTCTGGGCTTCGGACTTCTCAATAGTCAAACTTTATTTGCCCCAAGAAAATTTGTCAGAGCTAGGGATTTGACGTCGTGTGGCCTCTAGATTTGGATGACCAAGATCTACTTCAGGTCTCTGGGATTCAGGAGAATCAAAACTCAAATCTCGCTTACCTTCAACTTCTTTTACCCGGAGCTGTCAATCTATTGACAAGCGTCCTCTTAAATCAAACGACTGAGAATTACTTCTGGTCTCCGGACTCTAGGAAAATCAAATCTCAAACCTCCTCTACCTTCAACTACTTTTATCTAGAGCTATGGATCTGCTGATGTGTGCCCCCACCGAGGGATGGTCCAGATTCACTTCGGGCCTTCAACACTTCTGACTTCAGGAGTTCAACGCTTCGACACTTCGGGACTTCGGTCACTTTGGGACTTCAAGCACATTAGGCAGTTCAGGACTTCGACTAGTTCGAGACTTCGGGCACTTCGACACTTCGGTCTTCAGCCCTTTGGGACTTTGAATCTTCGGCACTTCGGGACTTCGATCACTTCGACACTTCAGGCTTCGTCCCTTCGGGAAATTTGCACACTTCTCATTTCAAGATTCCTGAAGCTCATTTCCTCGAACACTTGGATCAGATGACAACTATCCCCTTTAAGATCTACGACTCATGCTTGTTTCGGGACTTCGGAATTTGCCCTTCACTATACTTGGTGAAATTTTGAGATTCTAAATACCCACGAGCCACTGATCTGAACTCCTCGTGGGATCTCCGCCATTGAAAATTGTACCCGCTTGATTCTTGCATTTGAAGCCCGAAATAGACTGCCATGAAAGCTGCGCCTGGTGTCCATGGTTGCGGCTTGAGTGAACAAGGACTTGGACGACTTGCTTTGGTATGGGGAAAATAGAGAGAACGATGATAGAAACAAAGGAGACAAGCGTTCATCCTTAGAGAAAAAACATAGTGGTTTAGGCTCAATACTTCCTTTGGGTAAGATGTCAAGGGGAATGAGGGCGCTCGAACAAAAAGAGGAAAAGAAAAAACGAATTTAACAGTCGAAGGGGAAAAATCAAGATCTGGCCTGTGAAAAGGAGAGAGACGGGGAAAGACTATAGACTCGGGAATATCGACACACACCTATTGCTCTTGAGAACCTTATGTGATAACACCTTCAACCAGTACAATGATGCGATATAGCTCTCCATGAAAGACCAAGACCAAAACACCAAAAGAACCAGTCTCCAAGACTTGTGCGCTAGACCTTCTTATGTGCTCCAAGATGCACAAGAGAAGTGTGTGAGTGTGTGTCCAATTGAGAGGAACCTATCCTCTATTTATACACAACAATGTCTCTTGAAGAGACATGAATCTTGACCTAACTAACCCAAAAAACAGGGTCGACTAGCCACAATGGGCCTTTTTACAATTATAAGTAAAATACCAATAATATAATAATTTTTTTGAGTCGACTTGTACAATATAATTATAATAATCTTTTAAAGGTTTGACTAAAACAAATATAAAAGAATATCTTCCGTAGTTACACCAAAAATATTAACAAATATAATTCCTCCACATTTTCAATACACGTACAATCATTGTTAACTCCAAGTCATGGGTAGCATAATTCCTCTGATGCTCTTTTAATTTTTGGGACTCATAGCATACCACATGATCCTTTTGACTAAGGACTCCGCCAAGCCCTTCCTTGCATGCATTGGTGCACACAAAAAAATCTTCGTTTGGATATGCAATCTTCAAGATTGGAGCACTTGTCAATATTCCCTTCAATTGTTGAAAACTCTCTTTGCACTTAGAAGTCCATTCAAACTTCACACCCTTCTTTTGCAAAGAGGTGATTGGACTTGGAATCTTTGAAAAACATTTTATGAATCTTATGTAATAGCTAAAAAGACCCATGAATGATTTGACCTCTGTCGCATTCTTTGGCGCTGGCCATCCTCTAATGACTTCTATCTTCTCAAAATCCACTTCTATCCCTACTGCTGATATTATATGCCCCAAGTATTGAATCTTCTTTTGGTAAAATATGTACTTACTTAACTTAGCATATAATCCATGCTCTCTCAAAACTTGTAACACCATTCTTAAATGATGCTCATGTTCCTCTTTTGATTTGGAATAGACGAGTATGTCATCTAAGAACACAATCACAAACTTGTCCAGGTATTCCCCGAACACTCCATTCATCCAACACATAAAAATTGTTGGGGCATTTGATAGTCCAAATGGCACTACCATGAACTCATAATGCCCATATCTTGTTCTAAATGTTGTCTTGTTGATGTCTTCTTTCCTTATCCTTACTTGATGATAGCCTGATCTCAAGTCAATCTTTGAAAAGAATATTGCATCTTTCAGTTGATTCAACAAATCATCATTTCTTGGTAAAGGACACTTATTCTTTATGGTAACCTTATTAAGTTGTCTAAAATCAATACATAGCCTTAAGGTTCCATCCTTCTTCTTCACAAATAGAACCAGGGCTCCCCAAGGTGACACACTTGGGTGTATATACCCCTTTTTCAACAACTCTTCAAGCTACATCTGGAACTCCTTCAATTCTGGTGTACCCATTATGTATGGTGTCTTGGACACTGGGGAAGCTCCTGACACCAAATCGATAGAGAAATCAATGTCTCTCTTTAGTGGAAATCCTGGAACTTCTTTAAAAAAATCTTCAAAATCCCTCAAGACCGGATGTAATACCCTTGTTTCCCCCAACTTGTAATTAATCGTTAATTATGATTAACATGCTAAGGCATGTGAACAATCTAAATTTATTATTGTTTGAATTGCCAGTAACTAGTTGTGTGGGTGAAGCCTTGAAGTACTGGCCATGATATCACTAAAGGAAAGAAATGGGAAAACTATGGAGAGGGTTCATTATGTCAAATGACCCAAAATTTCCCTTTCTTTGGAAGAATAAACCTCCTCCGGATTCCTAGGAGGAATCAATTAATGAAGTAAGGACCTGTGGTTGAACCATCAACCACCCCCCATGAATGGAAGTATGGTCTAGTTGAAGAATGTCAGCTCGAAGTACCATAGGGTCCTGTAGACCCAGGCTGACTCGAGTTTCCTACTGACAGAAGGAACATGACAGGAAGAGGAACCTTCCCCAAAGAGGGGTGTGCGTGCAAGGCATCCAGACATATGAAAAGAAGAGGACAAAATGCGGGGGACACACTAGTTGAGAAGAGGAATGGGAATCTTGTTACGCGGTTATTGTTATTGGAAAATTTACAAGATAACGCAACCTGAACAAGAGACTGCGAGTTTGATGCTGAGGAAATATCTGATAAACCTCACAAAGGCAGTGAGAGAGAGAGAGAGAGAACCTCTAAGAGAGCTGTTGGAAAGTTCCCTAGTGATATCATGGCTTGGCACGGGGGTGGCCATAGTGCTAAGGATGAATACCTTTAAGCCTATGGTTGGGTGGAAAGGCAAACACCCACAGTCAATCAGTTGGTGATCGACTGCAATAGATAAGTATTTTTATGCCATGTATACTAAAATTGAATTGCATGATTTGATTATTTGTAAATATGATAACTTGTGCCTTGCGTGAAATAGATGATAATAGTGTTTACTGTCCTTCTGTAAACTATTGTGCTTAATTGGCTGTAAGGAAACAATCTTGGCCTCTAGGCTGGTTCGAAGAATCCTCGAGGTGTTTTCCCCAAGGAGTTACCTCACAGTTCCAGACTTGGAGCAGACTTCTAGGGGCCGCCACAGTCTCGTTAATTCCTTGAGATTACCCCACCCTGTTCCAGAACTTAAATTTTTGTGAATTAGGAGGGCGCTTCCTTCAAACCAGTAGCCTAAGAGACTATAGACTCGCGCCCATAACCTTAACCAAATCTTGACTAAGAGTAGAGCTTACAACCCGAGATTCATAAGGTGGTACATATGACTAGGGTTTGGGAACCCTGTGCTAGTTTGAAAGGAGCTAGCTCTTAATGGCTTCAGAGCTTCGGGAGCTTGAAACTCTGGGATGTTAAATTTCACAACTGCCAAACTCCCGAATGACGAATTTGTGAATTGAAAAGGGCCGTAGATATGAGGATCGTCGGGAACTATCCCAACCATCGGATCTATGTTGTAGTCATCCCGACGTTGACCGATTCAGGGGGACAAGGGTGTTGTAATGTCAAAACCCCTGAAGGTCGGAGTTGCAAAGTAATGTGGACCGTGGATCTAAGGATCCTTTGGAATCCTTCTCAGCTGCTAGATCAAGTGTAATACCATGTTTTCCCTAGTTTGTAAATATAACTATAATGGCCAAGAAACTATGGAAAATTCAAAGGTGTGAATGTTTGATTTGTTGGACCTTTGTATAAAAGGTCGATGAATGTAAATTCTGTTATTTTAATAGAAAATGGATACTTGTTGCATGATTGCTGGAAAGGGGATGTGCTAAGAGAGACCACAAATGCTATGAAAGAGATGGTGGAGGGGACTAGGAATGGTTGTGTTAACCTCCACCAAACAAGTACTTTGATGGATTCAATTGCTCAGGATTAGAACAACCCTTCAACCCAGGAATGAATTACAGTTAGGCTAGTAGGTGGGAAGACCTCCTCAAGAGTTAATGAGGGAATGGTGCATACCACCCATCTGTAAGGCTTCTATACCTGACCAAGGACTGGGAATTTAGTCCACACACAATCTTGATGGAAAAGGAAAGAAAGGAAAGTGTGGGGGTCAGGGAGGAAAATCTGCGAAGAGTACAGAGACGAGAGATAGAGCTCTCGGATTCGAGGAAGAACTGAGAGGAGAGTGTGTTCTGATCGCGGGAAATAGAGACTGAGTCGGGAGAAGGAGAGTAATCTTTGTCCCTATCAATTTCTGTCCTGGAAGAAGAGATTCAATCTCAAAGCATCGTGGTCTAGCTTGGGGGTGGCTAGTGGTAAATTTGTTAGGAGTGACTGAGCCTATGGTTAGGTGGAAACGAGCACCCCTTCCAATAGTCGCTTCATGTTATTTGGTTCTGATAAGTGCTTCCATACTTTATGTGTTGAATTGGGAATTAATGGTTGAATGCATGTATTTAGGTATTTGTAAATGGTTTCTGAAAGGATGATGAAAGAACAAGAAAAACAAACATAAATTAACACAGTTTTACTACAGAGTTTATCTGATCTACAAAGACAAATGCAACATGAACCCGAAACTCGGAAACAGGGTCATGTAAGTGGCTAGACTGAGAGGAGCACCTCGAAAAAGGTCCATCCCAGAGGTAAAGGACAAGCGTTGGATGATTCCTATGAGAAGGAAGTTGACGATTCAGAGGGCTCTTTTAGCAGCAGAACCAGTTCCTATCCCCGAAGGAAACAGAAGAAGCAAAATTCTTCCAAAGGTCAAAAATTCGAAGAATTCAGAGAAGCCAAACCACCCTCCTTCGACGGTGAAATAAAGAAGGGAGAGGAAGCAGAGGCCTGGATGCTTGAACTAAAGAAGTATTTCAGAGTCCATGAATTTTTAGAAAATATGAAGGCCCGAGTGGCCACCTTCAACTTGAACAGAAAGGCTTCCATTTGGAGGGAAGACCTTAAGAATGTGAAAGGGGTTCACGAAGAGGACCTGTCTTGGGAACGGTTTGAGAGGTGCTTCCGGAAGAAGTATCTGTCGGAAAAATATTTCGATGAAAAGACTAAAGAGTTTTATGAACTCAAACTGGGACAACTCACTATAGAAGAATATGTCAACAAATTCCTCGATTTGTTGAGGTATGTACCCTATAACAAGGTGGAAAAGGCAAAGGTGCCACGCTTCATCAGTGGACTACCTAAGGACTATTGGAATAGAATTGAATTTGATGAGCCAAAGACTCTATAAGGCACTATTCGAAAGGCAACCTATTTTCATGAACAGTTTGGGCATCGAGCAGAACCCCGCGAAGGATGGAAACAGAAGAATAGTTCAAGATTTCAGAAAAAGGGGATTAAATCCCCAGGATTTAAGAACTATAAGAAGAACCCAAGAATGAGTTTCCCAGCTCGGAGTATGCACCAACAGAATTTTCCCTCCTTAAGCGAAAATAAAACTTCTGGACCCATATCACTGAACACTAATAACCCAAAGAGAGAACCTTTGAAATGTTGGGGTTGTGGGGAAGAACATCTATTGAGGGACTGTCCACACCGACAACAGAATAGTCAGAGGATTTATAACATCCAGGAAGCTACTACCGTCAATGATGTGGCCAGGAGTGTGCCGCAAATTTATGCAGCCTTGGATAATAACCAAGTTGACCACCAAGCTTTAGTGGTGGAAATAGAAGGTATGATTTCCAACCATCTAGTGTCTGTTTTGATTGACCCTGGTTCAAATTTGAGTTATATAGCCCCTAAAGCTATTGATAAGTGTAAGCTACAACCACAAAAACATACCAAGCCATGGTTGGTACAATTAGCCATTGACACCAAAAGAAGGGTAGCAGAGGTTATACCATCCTGCCAATTGATGTTGGGTAGATTCCCCACCCAAGCAACCCTTAACTTATTACCCCTGGGATCGTATGATCTATTGATTGGTATGGACTGGCTAGCTGCCCATAAAGCCAGATTGGACTGTTACCATAAAACCTTAGAATGTGTAAGTAAAGAAGGGAAAAAGATAACCCTTCAAGGGATCCGAAAACCTGTCTCAGTAAGACAAATATCAGCTCTGCAAATGAGAAAGTATTGCAGAAAGGAATGTTCCCTATATGTAATACAGGTGTTGAAAACAATCGAAGGTGACAAACCAAGCCCTAACGATCACCCTATCCTGAGAGAATACATAGATGTATTTCCGGAAGAGGTACCGGGTTTACCTCCGAGAAGGGACATAGACTTCTCGATAGAACTTGCACCGGGAGCGGTGTCAGTGTCTAGGACACCGTACCAGATGAGTACACCCGAGTTAGTTGAACTCAAGTTGAAATTAAAAGAAATGATGGATAAGGGCTATATTCGGCCCAGTGTGTCTCCATGGGGAGCACCAGTCCTGTTCGTGAAAAAGAAGGATGGTACCCTTAGACTGTGTATAGATTATAGGCAAATCAATAAGGTAACCATAAAGAACAAGTACCCCTTGCCCAGGATCGATGACCTGTTCGATCAATTGGGGGGTGCTTCTATTTTCTTAAAGATTGATTT
>ML811303.1:340738-359101 GCA_009831015.1 Picea engelmannii
GAGCAGTTGTGGACCGTCTGATTCAAGGAGGTGACGTGTTGAGAGATTACCTGTTTCGGGAAATCGGGGATCGAGGATTCGGGAGTTCCGTTGGCAAAAACTCGGGCTTTCGCCTTGATAAATCCTGACCCATAATGTCGAGATGTTAGCATGTGGCTAAGTCCTGATGAACAGACGAGATTCCTTCGGGGAATTCAGGGTCCGTAACGACCGTCCGATGTGAGGAAGAGATGTCAGCTTTAAGTTGGGGCTTGAATGCACAATTAGATAAGTGACGAGCAGATCTGGATGACCAGAGTCCACCCGCCTAGATCTATGGCTGAGGATGCATTCGAGAGCCCCTTGCCATTCTTCCTTTAATGGGGGGGGTTCGGAATAGTGGGGCGTGTGAAGTGGGGCCCCCTCCTGTCCTGTCGACTACCATGTCGCAATTCCCCTCTGCCACCTGTACTCCACTTAACCGTGCAATGAGGCATGTTCTCATTGGTTGTTCTCTAGCCCTATTGGGATTCGTCCCTATTGGCCGGTCGCTAGCCCTGTCGGGGTTCGACGGTTGCAAAGCCGAACGATTTGATGTTACCGTAGCGCCGAGATGCGAAATACAAAAGACACTACGTTTATTGGAACTGTGATCGTGACCCACGATCACATGGGAATGAAGAGAGAAAGAGCCAGGTTACGCTGGTCCTCCATGGATATTTAGGGTTTTTGATTCGGCAGAAGACCAGAAAAATCTGATTTAGGTAGTGGGTATGTGACACTTATAGCCGTTGATCTCCCTTTGGAGGGGAACTTTGGACATTATGGAGTTTCGGGGATTCGAAAGGGAGAGGAAGAGACATCGCGTCGCGATTCCCCGAATCGCGAAAAGCCGGTAAGTGCTTTGTTGATTTAGCGCGTGGTGACGGAACAGGGTCACGTGGACAAGACCCAAGCGAGGAGCTTGTCACTCGCCAACCCTTTTGGGGTTCGACATTCGGCATTTTGGAGTTTGTAGAGTCGAAAGACTCGACTCGCTTATATCGCTGAGTCGTGAAATGAGAAAAGGTGCCTAGTTGTTTGGCCAGTGGTCATAACCGACGATCACATGGAGGTGGAAAAGGGAAGAGCTAGCCTGCGCTAAGCCCCCGTAGGACTTTGGGGATTCTATCCCTCGAGAAGAGGTGAAAAATTTATTATGCCGTAGTGGGTGTGTTGCAGTCATTTGAAGGTCGATGTGACCTAGGTCTAGGAACCTTGCGTTAATCCCAAAAGGAGATAGTTTTAATGGTTTCAGAGCTTCGAAAGTTCAATGCCTGGAATATCAAACTTCACAATAGTCAAATTTACCCGAACTCTTTGAGTAACAAGAGCCATAGATGAATCAAGAACCTGACAGAGGAGATGAATGTGAACCATTCATTGGGAGGAGAACCTATGTCATTTGTCAGATCAACCCAAAGACCGACTGGAGTTAACGAATCAAACACTAGCCGCTCGATTAGATCGATGGTTGAGAATCATTGCGGAGCGCGAAGGTGAAATTAGCAGACATGCTAGTTCACGGCCCACAATCAACCAGTGTCGTTGATCTCATTGGGGATGGAAGATCAATGACCATGATTAGACAGATTCAAGCGAGCACTTCCCAGATTGCGGAGATTGAGCCCCGCAATCGCCGCAAACCATCAATTTGTGAACGAACATCGATGGTTGGGAATCATTCCTGAGCGTGAAGGTGAAATTAATGGACATGCTAGTTCACGGCCCGCAATCAACCAACATCGTTGATCTCGTAGGGGATGGAAGATCAACGATCACGATTAGATAGATTTGGGTGAGCACCTCCCAGATTGTGGAGATTGGGCCCCACAATCACTGCGAACCGTAGATCTATGAACAAAGATCGATGGTGGGGAATCATTGCAGAGCACAAAGGTGAAATTAGCAGGCATGCTAGTTCACGACGCACAATCAACCAACGTCATTGATATCGTTGGGGATGGAATATCAATGACCATGATTAGACCAAGTTGGGTGAGTACTTTTCAGATTGTGGAGATTAATCTCTCCGATAAAGAGTGAGCACGTTGGGGCCCCACAATCTCTGTGAACCATCGATCGGTGAACAAATCGATATTGGCCGAATGATGACCGTCTAAACCTAAGGGAGGTTGGAAGATGATTAGACCAGAGCGACGAGGGTACATGTCACCCCTGACCCAACTATGTGTCAGCCCCTGGCACATGCATACCTCGCCCATGTGGTTGGTGAAATGACTAGGATTCCGAGAGTCCAGGTTTTCGGGACCCCGAAGGAACTCGAGGAGTGAAGTCTGAACTGTCAAAGTGTCAGAGTAGATCCTAGCTGTTAGCATAGGAAGGCATGTTGAAATAGATTGTTGACTCCAAAGAAGAACACTCTGGAGGAACGCGAGGAGTGAAACCCCAGAACGTCAAAGTCCCGAAGTGGATCACAACCATCGATTGTGAAGGGATGTGTGGCGCTTGATTTGTAACTCCGGGTACAAAGTACTTCGAAGGAAAAGACATTGGAATGTTGGAAACTCCTGAATGTCGAAGTCCCGAAGTGGATCACAGCCGTCAATCGCGAAGGGACACGTGGTGCTCGATCTGTAACTCTGGGTACAAAGTACTTCGAAGGAAAAAGGCATTGGAATATTTGAAACTCCCAAACGCTGAAGTTTCGAAGTGGATCATAGTTGTCAGTCATGAGGGATGTGTGTCACTCGATCTATAACTCCGAGTATGGAGTAATTTGAGGAGAAAAGGCTTTGGAGTGTTCAAAACTCCCAAATGTCAAAGTCCTGAAGTAAATTAGGGCCATCAAAATCCCTGAGGACATGCGACATCAGATTGTGAACTTCAGAGATTTTCCACTCCAGAGGATTCACGCGGTGGTTGTCTTGGCGCATGTTGTCTTGGCGTCTAGCCATAGCCCATGGTCATAGGAAAGTATAGAGGGATGGAAGAACCTGAAAAACTTGGGAGAGGATTTTTGCTAGCTCTGAGCTCGGTTCAGAGCATGGAGAGCGTGGCTGGAAAGCTCTGGCAGAGCATAATGGAATAGAGACCCTGAATGAGGGTGTTTATCTTCTTTAGAAGAATAATTTTTTTACGCCCCACCATGGGTATGTTACAAATTGGTATCAGAGCATAGTTACAACACTTGTCATGCTTGGGCTCATGGGTGACTAACTTAAAAATCATGTATAAAGCAAATCTTAAGGGTGACGCCCTACTTTACCTCTTTCCTGAAGAATCTGGTTAAACTATTACTAAATAAAATAATGAAAACTTTCTACTGTGTGTGTGTATTTAAGAAAAATGAACTATGTGTTGCTCATGAACTACTAGAATGTTAGCTAACAATACGTGTTTTTTCAACACTCTAGCAGCCAGTGAGTCACGGGGAATCATCATAAAGGATGGTGACACACCATGAAGTGGGGGAGGGCTCCCACAATAGAGACGAAGAGTTCGATGAGAGGAGAGCGATGGAGACCCCTCCAGATCTAGATGAAACTGCAAGGAGCGTTATGGTCGAATTATAGAGTTGCAAGGATGACAACGAGAGATTGATAAAGGAGCAAGAGAAACAAATGGAAATCAATGCAGTCTTGTTGCAGAGCTTATCCGATATACATAGGCAGTTGCAACATGGACCTGCAACCAACCACGTGGACCAACGACATACAGAGAGAAGTCAAAGTCCACCTGAAATATGAAAACATGATCACATAAGTGGCCACACAGGGAAAAGTACCTTGAGGAAGGCCCAACCTAGAGGCAGGGAACGCTCATCGAGAGAGTCCTCTGGAAAGGTAATGGGCAACTCCGAGGGATCTTCTAGTAGAAAAACTAGCTCACATTCTTAGAAGAAAGGAAATAAGCGAAAGCATTCCAAAAGTCATGACCCTAAAGAGTTCAAGAAAGCCAAACCACCCTCTTTCAATGGAGAGATTGAGAATGGGGAAGAGGTAAAAGCTTGGTTGCTTGGTTTAAAGAAGTGCTTTAGAGTTCATGACTATTCTAAAAACTTGAAGGCTCGAATAACCATCTTCAACCTGAATGGAAAGGCTTCCATTTGGTGGGAAGATCTTAAGAATGTGAAAGTAATCCATGAAAATGACTTATCACGGAAACAATTTGAGAAACACTTCAAGAAAAAGTATATGTCAAAGAAATACTTCGACGGGAAGACTAGGGAGTTCTTTGAACTCAAGTTGGGACAATTATGCATAGAGGAATATATCAATAAATTCCTTGAGTTGTTGAGGTATGTACCCTACATAAAAGATGAAAAGGTAAAAGTCCAACGATTTATCAGTGGGTTACCTTAGACCTACCAGAAAAAGATTGAGTTTGACGAGCCAAAGACCTTAGAAGACACTATCTGGAAGGCAGGGTATTGTTATGAACAGTTCGGGTGTCAGACAGAACCTCACGAGGACTAGAAGAAGAAGAGTAGTTCGGGGTTCAAGAAGAAGGGGTTTAAATCCTCGAGATTTAAGAACTATAGGAAGGATTTAAGGATGCGCCTTCTTACCTGAAGTGTGTACCAGTATAATTTCCGCTCCTAGAGTGGAAATAAACCTTTTGGATCAGCCCTAAGAAAGACTGATAACCCAAAAAGAGAACCCTTGAAATGTTGGGGTTGTGGATAAGAACATTTTCTGAGGGATTGCCCACACATAAAATAGAACAATAGTAGAATCTACAACATCCAAGAAGCTACCACAATCAATAATGTGGCTATGAGCATGCCGCGGATTTATGTGGCTTTGAATAATAAACAAGCCGAACACCAAGCTTCAGTGGTGGAGATGGAAGGTATGATCGCCAACTGTCTAGTCTCTGTTTTAATTGACCCTGGTTCTAATTTGAGTTATGTGGCCCGTCAGACTGTTGATAAGTGTAAACTGCAACTAGTTATATATGTTAAGCCATGGTTGGTACAACTAGCCACTGGAACCAAAAGAAAAGTAACAGAGGTCTTACCAGCTTGCAAATTCATCATGGATGGGTTGCCCACCCAAGCAACCCTTAACATACTTCCTCTAGGATCTTATGACTTGTTAATTGGTATGGATTGGTTGGCTGACTATAAAACTAAGTTGGACTGTTACTGTACAAATTTAGAATGTGTAAATGAAGAAGGGGGAAAGATGACCCTCCAAGGGATTCAGAAACCTGTTTGAGTGAGACAAATATCAACCCTTCAAATGAAAAAGTATTGTAGAAAGGGATGTCCTCTATATGGAATACATGTGTTGGAATCTACTGAGGATGAAAAAATGAACCTAGAGGACCACCCCATATTAAGAGAGTGTAGATATGTGTTTCCAGAAGAGGTACCGAGTCTACCTCAAAGAAGAGACATTGAATTCTCGATAGAACTTGCACCAAGAGCAGTGCCGGTGTCTAGGACACCATATAGGATGAGTACACTTGAGCTAGTTGAGCTCAAGCTACAACTAAAGGAAATGATGGAAAAAGGGTACATCCGTCCCAATGTGTCTCCATGGGGAGCACCAACCTTGTTTGTGAAAAAGAAAGATGGCACGCTCCGACTATGCATAGATTATAGACAACTCAATAATACAACCATAAAGAATAAGTACCCCTTACCAAGATCGATGACTTGTTTGACCAATTAATGGGTGCTCCATTTTCTCAAAGATTGACTTGAGGTCTGGATACCATCAAGTCTGAATCAAGGATGAAGACATCCACAAAACGACCTTCAGGACAAGGTATGGTCACTATGAATTTGTGGTGGTGCCATTTGGGCTAACCAATGCCCCCGCCACTTTTATGTGCTCGATGAACAATGTACTCAACAAATTCCTAGACATATTTGTATTGGTTTTCATTGATGATATCTTAATCTACTTCAAGAATAGAGAAGAGCGTGAAGAACATCTTAGACTTGTACTTCAAGTACTAAGAGAGCATCAACTCTATGCTAAGTTTAGCAAGTGTGACTTTTTCCAGAAGTAAGTGCATTACTTGGGCCATGTCGTTTCTGAAGAAGGGGTGGCAGTAGACCCTGACAAGATCATATCTATTATGGAATGGCCTACCCCAAAGGATGTATCTGATATCAAATCCTTTATGGGCTTAGAAGGATATTATAGAAGGTTCATAAAAGGATTTTCTAAGATTGGTTGTCCAATCACTGCCCTCCAGAAAAAGGGGGTTAAATTCACTTGGACATTAGAATGTGAAGAAAGATTTCAGGAACTAAAATACCTTTTGACCCATGCACTTGTGCTGAATATTGTAGACCTTGATAATGAATTCCTCATGTGTACAGATACCTGCAAGGAAGGACTCAGAGGAGTCCTTATGCAAGAGGGACGTGTAATTTGCTACGCATCCAATAAATTGAATGAGCATGAAATCAATTACGTGACCCATGATCTAGAGTTGGATTCCATAGTGCAAGCTTGAAAAATGTGGAGGCATTACCTCTTGGGTAGGAGATTTGTACTTATGACAAACCACTGTGGGTTGAGGCACCTATTTGATCAACCAAAACTCATTGCTCGACAAGCTAGATGGATGGCTCTTCTTAGTGAGTTCGATTTCAAAATCAAACACATCAAAGGGAAGGAAAATAAGGTGGCCAATGCCCTTAGCAGAAGTATGAAAATGATTCACCTGGCAACATTAAGCACCTGTGAAACAGATGTCAGGGAAATAATGAGGAATGCACAAGAAACAGATGCATTCTTCAAGACCGTGACCTTGTACCTAAGGGAAGAGCCTACATGGCTAAATTATGAAGGCTATCAGATCCTCGATGAAGGCCTGCTGACCTATAAAAATAGATTGTATATTCCAAGCTGTGACAACTTGAAGAGGTTCATAATGGATGAACTACATAAGAGACCATATACTGGTCACCCAGGATATCAAAAAATGATCATGGCCACTAAGAAACAATTCCATTGGCATGGACTGAAAAAGGACGCAATTGACTATCTAGCTAAGTGCATGGAATGCCAACAAGTTAAAGCAGAACACCGACACCCAACACGGTTGTTATAGCCTCTACCAATTCTAGAATGGAAATGGGAAACCATTTCCATGTATTTCATCACCGGATTACCAAGATCGACTAAGCATAATGATGCCATCATGGTAGTGGTGGATAAATTGAGCAAATCTTCTCACTTTGTTCATGTCAAGTCGACTTGAAAGGAAATAGATATTGCCAACATCATCATGAAGGAGATATTCAGACTGCATGGCATGCCTAGAGAGATTATATCTGACAGAGACACAAAATTCACTTCAAGCTTTTGGAAATCCTTGATGGTTGGTCTTGAGACTAAATTGTTGTTTAGCAGAGCCTATCACCCCCAAATTGATGGAGAAATAGAAAGAGTAAACATAATATTAGAAGACATGTTAAGGATGCATGTAATGCATCAAACTAAGAAGTGGAAGACTACCTGCCATTGGTAGAATTTGCCTACAACAATGGTTATCAAGAGTCACTAAAGATGTTCCCTTTTGAAGCCCTCTATGGTAGACAGTTCAAGATTCCAATCAACTGGAGTAATCTAGTGGATGGAATTACAATTGGACCAGACATGCTGAAAGAAATAGAGTAACAAGTGATTTAGATAAAATAAAATCTGAAAATTTCTCAGGATAGACAGAAGAGCTACGCCAACCGAAAGAGAACCCCCAGAGAGTTCAAGATAACAGACCATGTCTATCTCAAAGTTAGATCCAGGAAGAGTTCCATGAGAATGGGAGCTTGTGCCAAGCTGGCACCTCAGTATTGTGGACCCTTTGAAGTCTTAGATAAAGTGGGACCCGTAGCCTATAGGCTAGCGCTCCCTCCCACAATAAAGGCACATAATGTTTTCCATATTTCATTATTGAAGAAATATGTACACGATTCTAATCATATAATTGATTGGTCTGTAATCCAGGTGGAACTGGAGGGAGAATTCCTACCAGAACCTCAATGCATATTAGACAGTAAGGAAACCTCACTCAGTAATCGAATCATTGCACAGGTCAAGGTGCAGTGGAAACACTTTGGCCCAGATGGGGCTACGTATGAAATGGAGGATGCCATGAGACATGCATATATGATTTTGTTTACTTTTGTATATACATAGCATGTTGACATATAGAACATCGAGGACGATGTTCCTTTAAGGGGGAGGGAATTGTAACACCATGTTTCCCCCAATTTGTAAATATAACTATAATGGCCAAGAAACTATGTCAAACTCAAAGGCGTCAATGTTTGATTTGATGGACCTTTGTATAAAAGGTCGATGAAAGTAAATTCTGTTATTTTAATAGAAAATAGATACATGTTGCATGACTGCTGGAAAGGGTGTGTGCTAAGAGAGACCACGAATTCTATGAAAGAGATGGTGGAGGGGACCATGAATGGTTGCGTTAACCTCCACCGAACCAGTTCTTTGCTGTATTAAATTGCTCAGGATCAGAACAACCCTCTGACCAGGAATGAATTACGGTCAAGTTGGCAGGTGGGAAGACCTCCTTAAGAGTTAATGAGGGGGTGGGGCATACCGCCCATTTGTAAGACTTCCAGACTTGACCACAGACTGGGAATTTGGGCCACACAAAATCTTGCTGGAAAAAGGAAAGAAAGGAGAGTGTTGGGGTCAGGGAGGAAAATCTACAAAGAGTGCAGAGATGAGAGACAAAACTCTCGGATTCGATGAAGAACTGAGAGGAGAGTGTGTTCTGATCACGGGAAATAGAGACTGATTCAGGAGAAGGAGAGTAACCTTCATCCCTATCTATTTCTATGTGGGAAGAAGAGATTCAATCTCAAAGCATTGTGGTCTAGCTCGGGGGTGGCTAGTGGTAAATCCGTTAGGAGTGACTGAGCCTATGGTTGAGTGGAAACAAGCACCCCTTCCAATAGTCGCTTCACCTTATCTGGTTATGATAAGTGTTTCCATAATTTATGTGTTGAATTGGGAATTAATGGTTGCATGCATGTATTTAAATATCTGTAAATGGTTTTTGCATTGAAAAGGTTAAATTATATATATATATATATATATAATTTAACCTTTTCAATGCAAAAACCATTTACAGGTATTTAATATATATACGTTGGCTTCCTTGAGAACTTATGCTTTTGCTTTTCCCGTATGCTCTAGTTTAACTCTTGAAGGTGTTTTCCCTAGGTAGCTACCTCACAACTCCGGACTAGGAACAAGCCTCTTGGCACGACTACTGTCTCAGTAACCTCACGAGTTTACACAACCCTATTTCATAATTTAAGGTTCTATGAATTGGGAAAGCGTTTCCTTCAAACCAGTAGCCTAAGAGATCTTAAACTTGCACCCACAGCCTTAACGAAAACCTGACTAAGAGTAGAGTTCATAGCCTGCGCACCATCTGAAGGTCCATGTGACCTGGGTCTAGGAACCCTGCGCTAAGCCCAAAAGGAGCTAGTTCTTAATGGTTTCAGAGCTTCGGGAGTTCGACGCTTGGAATATCAAACTTCACGATAGTCAAAGTTACCCGAACTCCCTGAGTAACAAGAGCCATAGATGAATCAAGAACCTGACAGAGGAGATGAATGTGAACCATTCATCGAGAGGAAAACCTATCTCAATCGTCATATCGACCCAAAGATCCACTAGAGTTAACGAATCAAACACCAACCGCTCGATTAGATCGATGGTTGGGAATCATTGTGGAGTGCGAAGGTGAAATATGTGGACATGCTAGTTCATGGCCCGTAATCAACCAACATCGTTGATCTCGTTGGGGGATGGAATATCAACGACCACGATTAGACAGATTTGGGTGAGCACTTCCCAAATTGTGGATATTGGGCCCCGCAATTGCTGCGAACCGTCGATCTGTGAACATAGATCGATGGTGGGGAATAATTACTAAACGCGAAGGTGAAATTAGCGGACATGCTATTTCATGGCTCGTAATCAACCAACATCATTGATCTCATAGGGGATGGAAGATCAATGACCATGATTAGATAGAGTCGGGCAAGCACTTACCAGATTGCGGAGATTTGGCCCCGCAATCGTTGCGAATCATCGATTTGTGAACGAAGATCGATGGTGGGGAATCACTGTGGAGCGCAAAGGTGAAATTAGCAAGCATAATAGTTCACGACCTGCAATCAACCAACGTCCTTGATCATGTTGGGGATGGAAGATCAATGATCGCAATTAGACCGAGTTGGGTGAGTACTTTTCAGATTGCTGAGATTGAGCTCTCTGATAAAGAGCGAGCATGTTGGGGCCTTGTAATCACTGTGAACCATCGATTGGTAAACAAATCAGTATTGGTCAAATCATGATTATGAAAACCTGAGGGAGGTTGGAAGATGATCAGACCAGAGCGACGAGGGTATGTGTCACCCCTGACCCAGCTACGTGTCAGCCCTTGACACATGCATACCTCTCCCATGTGGTTGGTGAAATGACTAGGATTCCGGGAGTCCGGGACTTCGGGACTCTAGAGGAACGGAAGGAGTGAAGTCTGAAGTGCCAGAGTAGATCCTAGCCATTAGTACAGGAAGGCACGTGCCAGTAGATCATTGAATTAGGAGAAGAACACTTCGGAGGAACGTGAGGAGTGAAACTCCCGATCGTTGAAGTCTCAAAGTGGATCACAACCATCGATCGCGAAGGGACACATGGTGCTCGATCTATAACTTTGGGTATAGAGTACTTAAGAGGAAAAGGCATTGGAATGTTTGAAACTCCTGAACGCCAAAGTCCCGAAGTGGATCACAGCCATCGATCATGAAGGGACGCGTGGCATTCAATCTGTAAGTCTGGGTACAGAGTACTTTGGAGGAAAAAGGCATTGGAATATTTGAAACTCCTGAACGCTGAAGTCTCGAAGTGGATCACTATTGTCGATCATGAGGGACGCATGGCACTCAATCTATAACACCTGCTATGGAGTACTTTGGGGAGAAAAGGATTTGGAGGGTTTGAAACTCCTAAACGCTGAAGTCTCGAAGTAAATCAGGGTCCTCGAAATCCCTAAGGACACGCGACGTCAGATTGTGAACTTCAATGATTTGCCACTCTGGAGGATTCGCGCGATGGTTGTCTTGGCGTATGGCCATAGCCTGTGGTCATATGCAAGTACAGAGGGATGGAAGAACCTAAAGAACTTGGGAGAGGATTTCTGCCAACTCTGAGCTCGATTCAAAGCATGGAGACCGTGGCTGGAAAGCTCTAGCAAAGCAAAATGGAATAGAGACCTCAAATGAGGGTGTTGAACTTCTTTAGAATAAGGAAACTTTTATGCCCCACCATGGGTATGTTACATTGATCCTAATGGAAATATGGCATCAAGTACTTCGGCACAGTCCTACTCCGGGAGGTTTAACCTGAAAGTGAAGGATAATATCACCGACACGTCGAAGGCTATAGTGAGTTAGCATATTAACATCACCTAAGGTAACATGGACTCATTGTAGGTGTAACACGTGTCACCCCGATTTGTGGTTTTCACAGACCCCATGTTTCAAATGGAGCTAAACACATGGCACCGGTTGATCGGGTCATGTTGCACCCCTTGTCTTCTCCCAAATGTCGTCTGTTGGGCCTAGGTTGTGGTCAACCCATCACTAACCACTTTGGGAGCAATAGAAAATTTACATGGCAAAACTTTCGAATACTGAAGTTTCAAAGCGATGAGGGTCGTTGATCTGGAGGAGCTTCGGGACCACTCGTGACCGTTGGATTTACTCCTTGGTAAATTCGGCTTTGACCTACTCTGGGAGTAAGGCAAGGGTTACACCATGAAACCCCCGAATGTCGAAGTTGCGAAGGGATGGAGGCCATAGATTCCAAGGTCTACGTGGACACTTCTTAACCGTGAGAATAGAGGGTTGGAAAGTTTATTAGTCCGAGGTGATGTGGCACTCTGATGTCACCCAGGGTGACATAGACTCATGCCTAAGTGCCACATGTCACCTCGATTTGCACATTTCATAGGCCCTATGTGCCTAGTAGAACATGACGCATATCACCCCTTGACAAGGACACGTGTCACCCCAGGCCTTTGTCATGTGTCTTTCCCTGGTGCACGAATTCTTGGCCAAAGATTGGTGGAGCACCCTAATGACGACTTCACAAAGTGATAGGAGCTGTAGATCTATGGGTCCACGTGGATAAACCTTGACTGTCAGATCTAAGCTCTGGTCAACCCGACGCTGACCAAGACTCTGGAAGATTTGGGGTGTATTATTGTAGAGAGAGACTTAAAGACCCAAAGGTCATAGCCACGTGGCAATTTTACATGACTTCGGGACTCCGGGAGGTCCCATGCGTAGATAGAGAAGGGGCGCTTAGAGCCAAAGCACCGAGCATTGAATATTCCTTAGGCGTATGCATTAGCATGGAGGGAGATCAGTCGTCGGATTATGGATGGTTGGATTTACGCCATATATTTAGGAGTGCTAGAAGCTCCGAGATCTCAGAGAACTCGAGATGATATGTATGAGATGGACCCACATGGAAGTCTCGTGGCCCTTGACTAATAAACACCTGAAGAACTTGGGAAGGACATATGTTCCAGTCTGGAGCTCGGTTTTGAGCATGGAGACAATGGTTGGAGAGCCCAGAATGAGCATAACGTGATAGAGATCCCACAGGGAGGGTTTGATTAATTAAGGAAAAACGAAATTATGATGCCCCACCCTCACAAAGAGTATTTAGGGGTCGAGTGTGTTACAAATTGGTATCAGTGCATGGCAACAACATTTGGCTTGCTTGGGCTCATGAAAGAGTCAAGAGACTTTTCTTTCTTATAAAACTTTAAAGGAGAGGTAACCTTGCCCTACCCTACCCAACAAAGCATGATTCAGACATAATCTTGGATGGGCTAGAGACCAATCATAGGGTTGGTACTCCAAGGTTAAGATGAGCATGTTGAAAGGTAATTCTACCTTTGAAAGATTGTTTATTATCTACATTAACCCCTTGAGGAGAAGGACTATAGATTGAAAATGTGATTTGGGAATTCCTACTAAATGTTAGCAGAGGAATTGTATTATCCCTTTTTAAAAGTGATAACTACTCTTATAGGAGTAGGGATATGCTGATCAACATTAATGGTAAGACATGAATGTGATTAGCAGAGGTGGAAGAAATTCTATTATGAAGTTGCATGAGCCAGACAAGGGACGTGAACTGAGTTGTTCTGTTATAATGTAACATTGTCTATCTGCTAGGGCATACATAGTCTCTTGAAATTAAGATGGTTGATTATATGGGGATTAAGATCCTAGTGAAGAATTCCTTCATGGTTTAGGGAATCTAGTAAGGACATGTAGAATCCTTAACAATTATAATTACTGCCTTATTAAAAGACTAAACCCTGAGTATATAACTCCTCATGACTAGAAGACTGATGAAAATGTGTAGGGTTAGTTTACTTGAGCTATAATGGTTGAAAATGACAACAAAGATAAACTATTTAACCAAGATAAAGAGGCATCCTTTGGGACTGTTGCAAATTCCCATAAAGGGAAAAGTGAAATGGGTATACAAGCTAGATTATGAGCTCCTCGTTGTACAAAATGTGTATTGGTATGAGTACTATATAGGAATGAAAATGCAAGATGAGAACATGGTTTAATGCATACGATAATGGTTGCATGAATGTAACATGCAAATAGACTCAATTAAACCTATGGTTGGTTGTAGTGTAAGACCTGTTGTTGGTTAACATCGGTCCATAATGACCTGATGACAATAAGGGAGTAACAACATGAATGAAATATAGATATATGAATGAGGTAAAAAGGAGCAAGAGATGCACCTACATATATACAAATATGTGTATACATGCTTGAAAGAGTAATACGACTGCAAGCTCTCAACTAAGAGGGAAGCTCAATATTGAGTGTCCCTATGAGGCTTGTCATAAGGATGACAACAATATCCTTGGAAGGAGGAGCAAGAAGTTTGATATGTCCATGTGTATGTATGGCATGGGAGAGGTGCAAGCAATGAGCTTGCATGATGAATGGTTGGGTTGTGTGCGTATATGCTTGAGTGCATGGATTTAATGCATTGTGAAGCTTCTTGATATGAAGCCTGATATTAATACCAGTTAGGTATGAATGATATTAAATGTGCAAGTGATGCACATGTATGATGTAAGAGTATAGGTATACTAAAGGCACGAGGTGACTGCCTAAATGAGTGAAATGTGAGGTAAGCATTGCACTTGCCAAAGTTGAATGATTACCATGGATGCATGGTTGACTCCATTATGAAGAGTCATGAAAGTTTTGTTTTGAATGATAGCTTAAGGGGAATGTGCTCCATTCCCCCAGGAAAGGATGACGTGTTGCAGATGACGTCATTGTGGATGACGTGTCAAGGAAAGAGAGGTGCCACGTGTTACTTGGAATCGTATGAATCTTTAAATGAAAATGTTAGAAATGGGTGCCACATGTCAACTCAAGGAAGACTCAAAAGATACACGTGTCCTACGACTTGCATCTTTAAATGGTTTAGGAAAAGTCGAGAGTAGATACCTTCGGGTTTCGCAATTTCAAAGTTTTTTACCATTAAGACTTATCGAAACGCCCAAAGCGCGAAGCTTCGAAATGACCTTTAGTGATTTGCCTCTTTAAGATTCAAGCGACTCTAGAACTCCGAAGGTATTAGGGTCATTTGACCGGGAAGGGAAAACTCATCAACGACGGATATCATGCACGCCTTATTACTAAGTAGCCAGAAATGAATTTGATTTAAAATTTGAAAGTTATTTTCTAAGTTACCATTTTCTTTGGGAAAGATTATATTTTCATGAGCTAAAGAATATAAAGCTCAAAAGTTCAGAATTGTATGTGTTCCAACATAGACTCCATCTGGGGATCTTGTCTCCCCGTGAGATGCGGAAGAATAGTAGAACAAGTGCCTTTATTGAGTAAATGGAGTCATTATTGCATTTCCGGGAAACACTTTTAGGGATTAATCATACATAGAAAAATTGAATTTCAACCAAATCTCAGAAAACCTTCAAAACATCCTCAACTATCGATCTGAAGTTACGCTATTTAAAATTTCCCTTTCATGACACTAAGGTTGGATTTGCTTAAGATAATCAAAACAACTTTAACCGAAATATCAGACTTCTACCGACTTCCTTCACATCAAGGTTAAGTAGATGTAATAATTTATTTTGGGAATCCCTCGTCGGTTTAGAATGTAAATATTATCGAAAAGAGAATTAGATGTCAGAGTATGTTTTGTAGATATGTATGACAACCGTACAGATGCATAGATGTTGCTTCACTGCCAACGAGCCTGTTCAGTACCCCTATGAAGTTATCTACTTCTCCCATTGAATTTCCTTTCACCACTTCAATTAGCACTTTTGCATTTTGCTGAGATGAGGACAATCATTACATGAATTTCCTTTCATAATATCTTTTGGACAAAATGGGGGCAATCGAATTTCGAATTTCCTTTCACCATTTGTCTTGGACTAGATGGGGGCAATCAAATTATGAATTTCCTTTCACCATCTACCTTATATTTTAATATTTTGAAGTGGGGGCAATCAATCTGTATGTATCATACAAGGGATGATATCTGCTTAAATTTTTTAAAAGAAAGGTCTGTCATAATTTTTAAGTATACTCTGGAACTAATTTTCTTCCAATCTTCAATACACCTTCGTCTACAGGGAAGATTTTATAGGGGTTTTGAATTTTAGGGATCAACCTTGAGCAAATTAGTCAGTTTAAAACCATATAGAAGAGCTAAAGTTATTAGGATTAGCCTAGACATACTTTCTTTCACTTAAAATCAGAGGAACATAAAGCTTTTCGCCTAATCTCGTTTTGAATATATGTTTTTAAGTTTTCAGAGTCAAGGTGAAATTCTTTCTTTCTATGAAGACTAAGGAAATATAGTGAAAATCAGAAGAGAATAAAAGCTCGGGGATAGGCAGAATAAAATAGAACGAAGACTCAAAGGATCTGATGCAAAAGAATCTCATTCCCACACAAGTTTGTTTATTGATTCTCGAACTTCCTTTCAAGCCCTTTTTATTCTTATTTTCTTTTTCTTTTTATTTCATTTTTATTTCATTCAGAGAAGGCTTCAGAATTAAGATGTAATTTCATACTTCTTTGATCTTTGATCAGGTGGCAATATATATATATATATATATATATATATATATATGAGTGAAACCCCCTTTACATTCAATAAGATTTCTTTGAAATTTTAGCTTGGACTAGTGGGGTAGGAGTTCATACCTCAGTTTTCCTTTATATTTTCAATCAAGTAAATCATTAATTTATGACCTATTTTGAGAGAAAGAAAATGTTCTGATACATCCTTATCTCTCAACTGACAGTAAGTATTCTGCACGGGAAAAAAAATGGGAAATGTCAGAAAATTCCGCAAAATATAAATGATATGTGGTACAAATGCTTTTATATTTTGTTTTCCTGATATCAAGTAGACTTGGTTTATTTACAACAAAAGTGAAATTTGGATAATTTACAAAAGGAAAATAAAACTACAAACATAAAACAACGTCAATCTAAACTAGTATGTACAATGGGAATTTGAAATATGACTATTGCATAAAATGTTTTAGGTAACACCTGTTGATAGGAGCGTCAAGAATTTTTCCGTCGAGGTTTCCCAGTAAGAAGGAATTTTTCCCCTCAGCAGCTGCAATCCTAAATGGTCTGAACCAGAGATGGTCGAACTTGTCGTGTTTCCCGGCCTCTTCTTTCCTAGAATCCCACTTCAAAACTAAATCACTGGGAAGAAACTCCCTGTCTTTAGCTGTTTTTTTTTTTTATCAAAAAGGGCCTTCATATTATCTTGGTACTTTCGTAGTTTGTCATCCACTTCGGCCCTATTTTGCTGGACTTCGATTATTTGATTTATTCTTCTTGTAACATATTTTGGCTCTTCATTTTCATCTTGCCAAAACTTCATCACAGGAAGAGCGAGATTGATAGGAAAAACAATGTCAGTACCATAAACCATTTGAAAAGGGGACATACCTATTGATTTATTGGTGGCGATTCAATTCACCCATAAGGCATATTTTAGGTGGATGTGCCAAGCCTTTTTATTTTCTGTCAACACTTTTTTTATTATAGTCATTTGACTCTTGTTAGACGATTCGACCAACCCATTCCCCTGAGGATAGTAGGTTGTAGAATGTCCTAACACAATGTTGTATTTTTGGCAGAAATTGACCATTGCCATAGATTTGAAAGCTTGGCTGTTGTCAGTGACTATTTTTTGAGGACAACCAAATCTCGATAGGATGTTCTCTTCTAAGAAGTTTGTTACTACCAAATCCGTAGCATTCTGAGTTGGAATGGCTTCGACCCACTTTGTGAAGTAATCGATAGTGGTTAAAATCCATTTATGTTGGACGCTTGACTACGGATGGATTTCTCCGATGAAATCTAGACCCCATTGTTGAAAGGGAGCTTCTACTTTGACCAGGATTAAAGGTAGTGCATGGAGATTTTTCTTACTAGATAACAATTGGCAAGAATTGCAGGCTCTGACCTTGGCATTCACGAGAGTAAATAACTTGGGCCAATAATATCGAGCTCTTAAAATATTGTAGGTTGTTTCCCTCCAAACGTGGTGTCCTCCACACACTCCTTCATGAAATTAATTTATGATGCTTTCTGTTTTAGATTCTATTAAGTGTAAATGTGTTGAACCTGCACAAAATAGATCTAGCTAGAAAATACTACACATATTTGTAGAGAGAAATTGAGAAAGAAGAAGAAGGAGAGAAAGAATAGAAGAATTCTCATTAATCGTATTCCACACTCAAAGAGTGAATAATTTACAATAGATATAGGATACATGAGTAATCGATGAGCCATAGTGGTGGTCTAGAGTGATCTGGACACACACCAATAGTTACAGGAGTAAAATTCCACCTAGTCTAGTTAACTAGTCTATTAGTCTTCAATTAACTGACTGAAACAGAGTGAAATGAGGAGGAGATTATGGAATCATGAGTAATGCTCTAGTCTGGTGATTATCCCAAGGAAAATGCGCATTAGTTGGTGATGATCCCAATGTTGCATGGTGACAAAACCAATGCAGCATCTAGACTCCACTCAACTAGTCAAACTAAAGAGAATATTCTCCCTAGACGAATATTCTTCGTAAAATATAGGAGACTGAATAATGACTAATAAGCAAGGAAAAACCTTAGGAAAAATAAATCCTAGGTGTGTGTGAAGTAACTCCAACACCCCCCCTGAACATCACTATGGTGAAAATAAATAATGGGTCCCGACAACAAGGCCATGTTAGGTACCCAAATATAAGAGATACACTG
>ML811303.1:366860-395264 GCA_009831015.1 Picea engelmannii
AGTACAAAGGTCGTATTTTGTTGTCTGAGTCACAATTATGATATCAAATGGTGTGGGAGAAACTTACAAAATTGTTAAACAAAGCTAGACATCAATGGAAAATGAATCTCACCTTGTTTGTAGTAGAAGAAAGAAAAGAGTGCACCCTTGAACAGGATATGAGATGCAGTAATTCAAATAGCTTGTAGGTCTTGTATTACTTACAGTAAATACAAAGGAAAAACTGCTTACTTAACGCATTGTTGATATAATGTGATTACAGTAGTTGTGATACTAAATTGAAATCAATCACTTATCAAGAAATTACATAAGAAAATTTAGAGATATGGAAATACAGAAGAAGCACATAACTCAAACTGAACAGAATTTGGATTCTCTGTCTGCACTTGTGTTAATACTAAAAAATGAGAGTTTTCTCTATTACATCTAGCAAGAAGCAGCCTTGAATAGATCTTGAATCTATGTATTTATACAAAAATTGTCACAACTCAAACAATTAGACTTCTCATAATAAAAATAACATATATTTGAATAAGACAACAAAATGTAAAATCTGATGAGCTCCACTGGTGTTCTCCTCTGTCTCTTCGTCTGCTGGTAGAAATGTTTATTTTCCTTATTTCTTTGGCCTGGACACAGTTGTCATCTGGTCTTCTTAATAATTCGACATACTGTCCTGGCCGTTTTAGTTTTGTTGTTATCTGTCCCTTCAACTATGTTCAATAATGTAATAACATTTTCTTACTTGCTCCTAACTGTGCTTGGTTTTCCATGTTCAATGCATTGGTTGCATCTATCTAAAAATCCTACCACCAACCTTGATGGCTCAATTGTTTCATTTACCTCGAAAGTGAATAACTTCATCTCTACCCGAGGCAACTTTTCCTGGATCCTTTTCACCTCTTGAGCTAAGTCCTGGAACTATGAACTTGGGTTCACTAGGCATTTATTTATTTTAAGAAGATCAATCTGGTTCATTTCCTGAATGGTTGCCAGAGTTTCCTCTTTGCTCTTTCTGGAGTTTTGTTGGTTCATTTCGATATCGATTTGCCCCAGGGCCTCTGCGATACTGCTTCCCTCAAAATCAATTAGTCTCTTATCTAATGTTGATAACTCTTCTTGGCAAGCGTCATTTACCTCCCTAGCTAATCTCTTGTTCTCTGCCAAATTTGTTTCCCACACCTTCAGGGCCATATCATCTCTTATTTGTTCAGAAGGAAAAAGCCAAGGAAAATTAGGGACATTATTTTTATGTGCCAATATGATGGCTTCTTGAAACCTATCTTGGGCTGAGCACAATTCTCTTTCCTTAATATATATATCTTTGAGGGCAAGGTCTACTGCTTGGTAGCACTTCTGGATGGCATCAACCTTCATAAAAAGATCCTGCTGGGCCATTTCCAGTGCTTGAGTCTAGAAGGACGATATATATATTGAGGTGCCTTCGGTTAGGTCTAATCTAGCTTGCAATTGCCCTATTATTTCATCACACTGAGTGACCAATCCTTGGTCGATCTGTGAATTTTGATGGAGCTCCTCGAGGTTGGCTTGAAGCTGTTGGATTTGCAGCTGATCATAAGCCCTGATTTGTTCAAAGTCTTGGCTCATTCTGTTCCCAATAGTTTGTTCCATGGCATGTATCTGAGCTTGCAAGTGCTCTACCAGTAGACACTTTTTCCCTAGTTGTTCGACCAAATTGTCCACAAACCATTGATTCGCTGTGGGAAAAGCACCTAACGAGCCTACAACTTCCCTTGCGAATTTTGTATCATCTCGATCATTCTCGTCATACACCATTCTTTGTCTTATGGTTATCACTCCATCTTTTTGGTGTGCTTCTCTTTTCACGATGGCCTTCCTTTTCTTACTAAAGAAGAAATCCGAAGCTGGCATCTCTTCGGGTGAGATGGGAGTAAGGTCGCTTACCAAAATAATTTTAGAATTAGGATTTCCGAGGTTGGATTGTAGAGGCGTCATTTATGCAATGGGAGTACCAATCTCCATTGATTGTTGTTGCTCTGTTGTATTCGAGGTACCAACAGGGGTGGCTGGCATCGAAGGTGGTATATCAGGTCCCAACTTCATGTAAGCTTTGATTTATTCTAAATCCTGGGAGCTCAACTGGTCTGATAATGATGCTTCTAATTGTTGAGTCCATACCTCCGAGCTCTTTGGGGTATTCTCAACTTTTTGTTTACCATAATGTTCTGGTTCAAAACTTGTAGGCATAAATTCCTATGCAGGAGGAGCAACTATCGACTCTCCTTGTAGTACCTTTGGTAGACTATTTCGCCTATGCCTTTGGAAACTAAGGAAACCAGCTTGTTGATCTGGAGGCAGGGTTTGGAATCTGTCATGTACCTCTTCATAAGACCTAACTCCCCTGAATATTTCATCATATGGAGAATTTTCGTGCACATATCTTTTCATGTTGAATTGGGCCAGGTGGTTTTCCACAATCTTGAGTGGGTCGTGCCTTTTGAATTCGATGTCAACTAATTTGACACCTTCCAGAGCCATAGCCTCCACTTTAGAGTGACCGAAATCCAACAATGAAAACATGCCAACCTGAATAGGGAAAGYTGGCCATACCTTTTTCTGCGTTGCCTTCAACTCTTTATTGATGCCTCCCATTACTGCCTGGTAGGCTACTTCTCTGCATACTAGTCGGTCTGGTAAAAATCATGGGAGAGCATGGGGAAGAACTGAGCATMTGAAAACCCTAATATAAGAGAAATTCTCTTCAATAAACCAATCTGCTAGCTTACCTAGGTTTCCCATAATCCTGTCTGAAATTCGAGGAGGTGGGTGACCATACATGGCTATATGAACAAGAACTAGTACATTGTGACAGATTTCGTAAAAGAAATATTTGTCTTTTTCCTCCCACAACTTGGAATTGTAGAAGTGAATGGGCTCTGCACTGGTCGGGGTCAAGCTCCAATTCATCAATGGAAAAGGTGTCAAGAAACAAATGGCGTCCATGACATATGTAGACATATAGAAAGGGGCAGGATGCCCCTTTGATTTCTCTATTTTGTATTCAGTAATTTCTTTGGCCAAGTTATCTAACAACATTTTGGCCCAATTAAAAGTGTAGACCTTGACCACCTCATGCATGATAGATACCCATTCCACCAGGAAATGAGTAGGGCTCTTCTTCCCAAACAATCTACAAAGCATCATGGCTACATAAATCATGTGAGCGTCCAACAATGTTGTGTCATACATACCATGAGCATCGGCCCTGAAATTCTCTGGGTGCACCCACCAGGACCTGATTATATCAGGATAACTCTTGTTGTATTGGATGCATTCCTTTTTCTCAAACTTCAAAATAAATGCAACATTGTAATTATATTTAGCATTGGGAGATAGCTTATGCATTACTTGGAGGTGTTTCGGTTGGAATGAACCAACGACAACCTTCTGATGGTTGATGATGCTCCTGGTCTGGACGTCGATGTTTTCCAAGGCCAAGCTTATCATGCTGTTATACGGCATGAGTCTCGACCGTGCTGCTATTTTGTACAGTTTCGACTGCGCTATATGTCTGAGTTTAGCTGCATAAGTATCATCTTCTCCATCACTGGAATCCTCTCGACAGTTTATGATTTCTCGTTCCAGAACCTCAAACACCTGCGTCCAAGATTTAACAGTGTCTATGGCTCTCGGCATGGTGTCTGACAGAACGTCCGCATTTGGATTTGAATCCTCACCAACTGCATCAGGATTCTTCATCATTTTCCGTTGTGCCATGATCTCTAAGAAATTGAGTGAGGTTACCTGTTGCAGAGAAAATCCATGAGCTTTTCAAATTGATAAAAGATTGCTAATTGCAGAAGGTGAAAATGAATTCGAAATCCAAGTGCTTTTATTCGAATCAGATACATTGATTTTCGTATAGCTTCACTGACAAAAAATTAATTAACTTTATTGGAAATGTCTACTTGGGATCTGCAATCCGCGTTTGAATAATTACCGTTAATTTGTTATAAATGCCATTAATATTCGACGGTTCATGTTCGAGAGTTTTAGATGAGACAGAGTGAGAATTTCTTGAATCCCAAATTTGTGAAGGTTAATCCTTGAATAATCTCTTTTAAAACCTTAATTAATCATGTTTAGAAAGGTGTGTTAACTTCAAGTGTTTCGGGAGTTTGGACTTCGGGAACTTTTAATGTATCTCAAGAGGGAATTCCCGAAACTCGAAACTACGAAGTGATTAATTATTCGATAATTGATTTTAAGTCTTAATTAATCATATTCAATTTTAAGCATTTCGAAAATTCGGACTTCGGAGATTTTAAGATATGATACATGATAAACATCCGAACTCCAAACTGCAAAGTCATTAATTATCTCTTGACCATGATTAACTTAATTAATTTAAGTTAATACTTCGACATTTTGGTGCTTCGGTGATTTGTGAATTAGTTCTTTGTTATATTCCTGAAGGGTCATCTCCCGTAGTGACATGTCACAAATGACATCATAATGGATGATATGTCGAGGAAAGAGAGGTGCCATGTGTTACTTGGAATTGTATGAATCTTTAAACAAAAATGTCAGAAATGGGTGCCACGTGCCAACTCAAGGAAGAATCAAAAGATACATGTGTCCTAAGACTTGTGTCTTTAAAAGGTTTAGGAAAATTTGAGAGTAGATACCTTCAGATTTTGGGGTTTCAAAGTTTTTTTATCATTAAGACTTATCGAAACGCCCGAAGCGCGATGCTCTGAAGTGACCTTTAGTGGTTTTCCTCTTTAAGATTCAGACGGCTCCAGAACTCCGAAGGTATTAGGGTCATTCGATCGAGAAGGGGAAACTCATCAACGATGGATATCATGCACGCCTTAATGCTAATTAGCCATAAATGAATTTGATTTAAAATTTGAAAGTTATTTTCTAAGTTACCGTTTTCTTTGGGAAAGATTATATTTTCATGAGGTGAAGAATATAAAGCTCAAAAGTTCAGAATTGTATGTGTTCCAACATGATTCATAACAAAGATGCACATTTATATTCTGCATGGAATATTTGGTACCTAGTTGAAGCTAACTCAAGGTTGAGGCTATCACAGATAATGCAGGATATGCAATAAAGAAGTTGCATGCTGAAGAAGTTTCTTGTGGAGGAACTGTGTGAAGACTCTATAAGGAGAACAAAGTCACAACCTTAATGACTGTTGAGAATTAAGGAGTGAGCTACAAGATTGATTATATATATATATATATATAAGAATTCTGGATTACATTTTGAAAACATCATGTGATGAATAGAAGACTAACAAATGAATAATTCCCATTCTGATAACTGAATGGTAATGTGCAGAGTATACGTCAAAGAGGAAGAAGAATAAGTCTATGCATATAGCTGATACTATGCAATTGTAGGTACAGGTTCGTGATTGCAGGTGTAGGGTTTTGTGTTGTAGGACCAAGAAGTAGAACTCAGGTAAGGAATCTAATACAATCACACCTTTTAAATGAGTTCAGAGACTAGCATCCTAGTGATCATCGATCACAAGTAGGATCAATGATCCTACAGATAGGGTTTCATGATCACAAGGAGAGATATAACAACCCTGCGATCATTCCATAAGTGGACGAGGACCGTTAGATCAAACCCATGCAAGGAAGGCACATCAATCATTAGAATCTCCCAGCTAGGAATGCTGCAGAGTATTAGATCGACATAAAGGGTTAAATTGTTAACAATTGAACCACGACTGTTAGATCTGGAGGTAGAGGAAAGAGGATCGTCGGGTCAATGAATGATTAAGTCGTGACTGTCGGATCACGCTAAAGGTAGATCAATGGATGAGAGTAATTGTGAAGATCGGAAGATGAGTTAACAACCACGCAGTTTTAAACTCCATAATCAACCAGGATCATTGATCTTGACAGGTCAACAGATCAACGACTCATGTCGATTCCATTACTAGCGAGCATCTTCCATTGCGAAGATATGGAGGAGAGTTAAACCACGAGGTAGTTGAGGCTCCACAATCCCTTGCAGCCGTCAGATCTGAGGGAAGATGGATCTACACTGTTGATTAGTAGACAAGAGATTAAGCCCTGATCATAGCATCTAGACATGGGAGATAAAAGAATAGTGCTCGAAAACAATAGAGTCGAGGTCACAACTCTCAGTCACATGGAGAGAAAACAAAGTTCCTTTGGGCCAGTCAAGGAAGATAGAGTTTAACACTCTACGTTAGACCGTGGTCACGGGGACTGGGTCTACAAAAAAGAGTCGATAGAATGACGAAGAGTATTTGATCATGTTAGTTATCGAATAGGAAGAGAGAATGAATAAATGAGTATGATTGAATAGGCTTGGGTGAGCCATATTACGTAAAGGCAGTGATGCCTTGGAATAACTCAGTTGGACTGAAAGTCCAAGACTATGCATAAGAAGTTGGACCAACGAATAATTTCTTCACTCCTTCCTAGTTGTTTATTGTATCTCTCTGGTACGAGAGATTGATTTACTAATACATGTAAGTGTTTTGACATCATAGTGATTATGGTTGCATGACCATAGAAACGATTGAAAATTGTTTGTTTCACTCACGAAAACATTAAGGATAACGTGAAGAAGTGCATAAGGATGTGCTAGGACATATATGAAAATGTCTTGTTGAAATGATACATACATTTTTACTTTACATGACAATTTATATAAACATGATGTATGACATGTGTAAAAAGAAATTGGAGCTGTTGACAAAGACAATTGCCAATGATGGACAACCTCAAGAAGAGGAAGTCTATGCCAATCAAGGATGGGTTATAATCCTTGCAATAAAGTGCATGAGTAAAGAGTACCATAGGTACAATGACCAATCTAGGGAGATTGGGAATAAAGGTGCTCGTAGTTAGCACATTGCATGGAATTGCGTCGAGGAAATGCATGTTTTCATAAAGGACATACAATGGGTTTTTCATTGAAGAAGGAGGACCTTCCAATATTTCTACTTACATTGTATAGGTGTTAAAGAAAATAAAATTTGGGTGGCCATGAGTGTTTTCACCCTGGTTACTATTGAAGGAAGAATGCTTGGGTGCATTTGAGAGAAAATTATAGTTTCATATGTGCTGACTTGGGATCATGATCAACTTGTAGTAGGAAGTACATTCCTATTGCAATAATGAACGAGAAGGAATAAGCCATATGGTGAAGAGGTTAGTTAAACTCCAACACACCATGGTAGAGTGCTTGTCACCAAGAGTGGAAACTTGAAAATCAATGCAAGGGTGCATTGGGTATGAATGTGGCCATGAATATTGGCACATTGATTAAAGGCATTTGATATTTGATTTTTATTTGGAAAATTTAGTGTGTTAAAAGGGTGCTTGCATAAATAATAATATTTCCTTTTTTCTTTGTACCCTTGAATAGATGAAAATGACTTGGACTTTTAGTATGCATCGTTTGAAAAATATAATGTGCATGAAAACTAACAATTTGTGTGGCTGAGGAATGTTGAAGTTGCAGGAAGAAAATAAGGCTTGGATATGGCAGTGTTGTAAGCCCATAAGGAAGACCAATTTTCTGCTGAGCTAAGTCGCTATGGGATGGAAAGTCCCATACTAACGAATCTAGTTCCTTTGCGGAACATATCTAAAAATAAATGGGGAGTGTGTAAATTTGGGGGTAGCAAATCTGTAAGAAAATTATGAATTTAAAATTGATGATAATTTCTCATAATTCTGTATACTTGTGATACATGTGAGATGAAAAATATCTATCCAGGGAGGACACATGAAGGTTGTCAAACCGGAAAGTGCGAAAGATGCTACTGTTGAGACATGAGAACCCCGTGGTAAGTCATGATCACCCTAGAACATGTTGTGTTGTGGTAACACATGTCGGAGGGACACCTCAACAGAGAAAGTTTGAGGAAGGCCTCGACTGTAAGGCTCAATAAAGTCTATGAAATTATTCTTGTGTGAGAAATCCTTGGCAAGGTAAGATGGATCACCCGGGGAACTATATAGCAGAGGAGGGGATGCCTCAGCTTGGGCCTAGAGGGTGAGTGACCACAAGGAAGAAGGGACTTTGACAAATCTCATACACTATTGATTTGGATCATGCACACAATGGGTATGTCCAAGAAAAAAAATGAGCCCAGATAACAAGATAGCCATGTGGATGAAAATACACAGACTGCACAGAGAAGTACTATGCTAGATTATGAAAATTTTCATCTTGAATTTTGCACAACAATAAAATGTTTTCGCATGAAATTGTGATTAATATACTTGTTGTCCAAGATTATTGAAGGCAGGTGACGAAGACCAAGGGTCTGGAAAGGACCTAATCAAGAGAGAGAATCAAAATTTTGAAACAACTGAATGACAAAGACATGACATGTGTTACTGAGAAATAACACCGAGGACAATGTTCCCTTTTTAAGGAGGAGGGGATTGTAATACCCCTGTTTTCCCCAGCTTGTAATTAATCGTTAATTATGATTACCATGCTAAGACATGTGAACAATGTAAATGTATCATTGTTTGAATTTCCAATAACTGACTGTGGGGGTGAATCCTTGATGTATTGGCCATGATATCACTAGAGGAAAGAAATGGGAAAACTATGGAGAGGGTTCATTATGTCAAATGACACCAAATTTTCCTTTGTTGGGAATAATAAACCTCCTCTAGATTCCAAGGAGGGATTAGTTAATGAAGAAAGGACTGGTGCTTGAACCATCAACCACCCCCCATGAATGGAAGCATGGTCTAGCTGAAGAATGTCAGCCCTAAGTACCATAGGGTCCTGCAGACCCATGCTGACGTGAGTTTCCTTATGATAGAAGGAACATGACAGGAAGGGGAACCTTCCCCAAGAATGGGTGTGTGTGCAAGGCATGTAGATATATACAAAGAAGAGGATAGAACTCGAGGGACACACTACCTGATAAGAGGAACACAAATCTTGTTACGTGGTTATGGTTACTAAAGAATTTACAAGAGAATGCAACCCGAACATGATACTGCGAGCTTGATGTTGAAGAAACATCTGATAAACCTTGCATAGGCAGTGACATAGAGAGAGAACCTCTGAGAGAGCTGCTAGAAAGTTCCCTAGTGATATCATTGCTTGGCACGGGGGTGGCCAAAGCACTAAGGATGAATTCCTCTAAGCCTAAGGTTGAGGGGAAAGGAGAACACCCACAGTCAGTCGGTTGGTGATCGACTGTAATAGATAAGTATTTTTATGCCACGTATACTAGAATTGAATTGCATGATTTGATTATCTGTAAATATGATAACTTGTGCCTTGCGTGAAATATATGACAATAGTATTTATTGTCCTTCTTTAAACTATTGTGCTTAATTGGTTGTAAGGCAACAATCTTGGCCTCTAGGCTGGTTGGAGGAACCCTTGAGGTGTTTTCCCCAAGGAGTTACCTCATAGTTCCAGAGTTGGAGTAGACTTCTAGGGGCTGCCACAATCTCATTAATTCCACGAGATTACCCCGCTCTATTTCAAAACTTAAAGTTTTGTGAATTAGGAGGGCGCTTCCTTCAAACTAGTAGCCTAAGATACCATAGGCTCGCACCCATGAACTTAACCAAATCTCATCTAAGAGTAGAGCTTATATCCAAAGATTCATTAGAGAGTCCATATGACCAAGGTCTGGGAACCTTGCACTAGTCCGAAAGGAGCTAGCTCTTAATGGCTTTGGAGCTCTGAGAGCTTTAAACTTTGGGATGTTAAACTTCACAAAGTCACAATATCATTGAAGCGTCAAAGGCCATAGTGAATTATCATATTAACGTCACCTAAGGTGACATGGACTCATCATAGGTGTAACACGTGTCACCCCGATTTGTGGTTTTCATAGACCCCAGGTGTCAAATGGAACTAGACATGTGGCACCTTTTGATTGGGCCATGTGTCACCCTTGTCTTCTGCCAAATGTCATCTATTGGGACTAGGCTGTGGTTAGCCCGACGCTGGCCAATTTGGGAGCAATAAGAAAGTTACATGGTCAAACTCCTGAATACCGAAGTCATGAAGTAATGAGGGTCATCGATCTAGAGGAGCTTCAATACCACTCATGACCATTGGATTTACTCCTCGGTCAATTCATCTTTGATCTACTCTGGGAGTAGGGCAAGGGTTACACCATGAAACCCCCAAACTTCGAAGTTGCAAAGTGACGAAGGTCGTAGATCTCGAGGTCTACATGAACACTTCTTAATAGTGAGATCAGAGGGTTGGGAAGGCTATCAGTATGAGGTGACGTGGCACGCTGACATCACCCAGAGTGACATGGAATCACGCCTAAGTGCCACATGTCACATCGATTTTCACATTTCACAGGCCCTATGTACCCAATAAAACATGACGCGTGTCACCCCCTGACAAGGACATGTGTCACCTTGGGCCTTTGTCAGGTGTCTTTCCCATGGCGCATGAATGCTTGGCCAAATATAGGTGGAGCACTCGAATGATGACTTCACAAAGTGATAGGAGTCATAGATCTGTGAGTCTACGTTGATAAACCCTGACCGTTAGATCTAGGCTATGGTCAACTCGATGCTAACCAAGATTTCGAGACTCCAGAGGATTTGGGGTGTAGTATTGTAGAGAGAGACAGAAAG
Source organism: Picea engelmannii (assembly GCA_009831015.1). Taxonomy (NCBI): domain Eukaryota; kingdom Viridiplantae; phylum Streptophyta; class Pinopsida; order Pinales; family Pinaceae; genus Picea; species Picea engelmannii. The sequence continues at coordinate 377,486 of ML811303.1, forward strand.
GCTTGAAGGCCAGAGCTGCATGACAAGTTTACAAGACTTTGGGAGTTCGAGACTCAAAGAGGTCTCGTGCATAGACATAGAAGGGGTGCTCAACACCGAAGCACTGAACACCGAATATTCCTTAGGCGTATGCGTTAACATGGAGGGAGATTAACCGTCAGATTATGGATGGTTGGATTTCCACCATAGATTTAGGAGTGCTAGAAGCTCCAAGAACATAGAGAACTCAGGATGATACATATGAGATGGACCCACATGGAATTCGTGTGACCCTTGACCAATAAACGCCCTGAGAACTTGGGAAGAACATATATTTCAGTCTAGAGCTTGGTTTTGAGCATGGAGATAGTGGTTGGAGAGCTCGGGACGAGAAAAATGTCATAGAGACCTCGTAGGGAGGGTTTGATTAATTAAGGAAAAACGAAATTATGATGCCTCGCCCTCACAAATAGGATTTAGGGGTCGGGTGTGTTACACCGGATGGTCTTCAATGCTTGTCACTTTATCTTTGGTTGCCTCCTCCATATGGGTTGAAAAGACCTAACATCCCTTCCTAAATCTCTTCTTCAACTACATAGTTGAAATCTCTCTAACATCTATAGCTCTTGGAATGCCTTGAATCTTTCCTTGACGCCCTTCCTCATCAAGACATGTGATTGTCTTGTTGTAACAGTCTAGGACATCATGATGTTTTTTCAACCAATCCATGCCAATTAGACAGTCATATGAACCCAATGGTATGATGTTTACATCTACCTTCGTGTTAAGTCCATTCATGTCTATTTGACAATCTTTAACGAACTCATTAATCTTTCTCTTAGCCCCCGTGGCTAATTAAACTAACCAAGATTTCTTATTCTTACTTCTTTGGGAGTGAAATATTTCAATAATGTTAGCATTTATGTAACTATGGCTACCTCTGGAATCAATTAAAATTTCTATGGCCTGGTTATCAATCTTAACTTCCACTTCGATCATGGGGGATTGATATTTTTCTTGCTTGTTGTCCAAGGCTGCATAAATCCTTGGCATGCTTCCTCCCATGTATTCCACTGTTTCAGCCTCTTGAATGTTGTGGACAATCCTCATTCTTTCTCCTTTATGAGGGAAATCCCTATATAAGTGATTCCCTCCACATCCCCAGCATTGAACATGTTGTTTCCTTGGCCTTTTCCCAAATGAATCTTCATTCTTTTGATCATTTTGGGTTGCTTGGCCTTGTTGAATTTCTCAGGGGTTATTTCTAAAAAGGGGTGGCCTAAAACCTTTCTGCCTTTGATCCTTTTTCTCTTTTATCTTGTCATTCAAAGCCTTTTGGAACACTATCCTTCCTTTTCTCTGCTCATAAAGGTGCTCCTTACTCTCCTTATGGTTTCCTCCAAGGTATTGGGGTTGTCATATTGTATCTTATCTCTATAGATGGAGGGTAACCCACTTAGAAASCTTTGGATTTTAACCTTTTCATCCTTGATGAAGTCAACATACTTCAACAATTCAAAGAGTTGTTTCTCATATTCCTCCATTGTCATCGTTCCCAACTTGAGTTCAAAGAACTCTTTCATCTTTCTTTCATAGTGATGCTTGGAMAAATATTTCTCTTGGAAATATMTTTTGAATTGCCTCTATGAGATTCTCTTCTCATCGAGGTTCTTGGCTTGCTTAAGTTGATCCCACCACATGGTTTCCTTTCCATGYAAGTGGTAGGTGACAATCCTATCTTCTACCCAGGATGGGTAGTCATGCAACTTGAAATATTTCTTYATTTCCAATAGCCAAGCCTCTGCATCTTCTCCTTTCTTGTGCTCACCATTAAAAGTAGGTGGMTTTATTTTCATGAGTTTGCCTTGCAAGATGTCTTTCTTAGGCCTCCTTATTTGCCTCCGAACAYGAGACACACTTGGGTTGCTTCATGGTCTTGAACTTGCATGAGTTCTTCTAGTGGACTGCCTTGGAGAATGATGGAGCCTACTCATGCTTCTTGACTACCTATCATTTCCATGATCATCCCTTTTGTTGTGAGATCTAGATGTTGATAGTTGTCTAACACTAGTTGCTTACTTGGTAGTAGAATCTTTGTTAAATTTATTATGAAACATATTCAAAATTTGAAGTATCTCTTCTTGAGCCTTTATAATCCTTTCATTATCATCCCTATATATTTGCACTTTCCTATGCATACTTCTCATAGTGACAATCTCTTGCCTATCTCTTCTTCCATTTGACTCTTTTTCAACATTCCCCATGCTGATATGCAGATCTATGAACTCTTCCCCATGGTTGTAAGACCCTTGAGCATCTTCCATGACTTTAGTCCTCATATAAGAACTAAGTTTCTTTTTGTACCTCTAATTCTGCAAGATGTGCAACCAACAAATTTGTTAGGCTAAAATAATTAACAAGATTCATGAAATTATGTACAATTGTGTTCCCATATTGTATCAGAATTATTTCTTTCATAAGTTCACCTGAAAAGTTTCAACACTTAGATTATTTTTCCATCTATTCAGACTCACAGACTCATGGACTTATGGACTCATGAAAGCATATTTCTTCCTTTCATAAGTCCATCCAAAAAGTCTCGACACTTAGATTTTTTTCCACTTCTTCGGACTCGCAGACTTGCAAACTCACAATCTTGTAACTTTTCTTTCATAAGTCCGTTTGAAAAGTTTCAACACTTAGTCATTTTTACCTTTTCTTCGGACTTGTAGACTCACAAACTAATGGACTCATGGACTCATAATAAGTCCCAACACGTAGTCATTTTTACCTTTGCGGACTCATAGACTCATAGACTCACAATAAGTCCCAACACTTAGTCATTTTTCTAGTTAGCGGACTCATGGACTCACAGACTCATAATAAGTCCCAACACTTAGTCATTTTTACCTTTGCAGACTCGCAAACTCACAGACTCACAATAAGTCCCAACGCTTAGCCATTTTTCTAACTTTGCGGACTCATGGATTCTCGAACTCATAACAAGTCCCAACACTTAGTCATTTTTACATTTTCAGACTCGTGGACTCATGGTCTCACAATAAGTCCCAACACTTAGCCATTTTTCTAACTTCCTGCCACCATGTCAACTAACACGTGGTCCCTCCCATGTCATGCTGACATTAGCATACGAAAAGAAACAAAAAAAATTCCAATTTCGCCTATTTTCCAAAAACCCAAAAATGCTCATATTCACCCAAAAATAAAATTCTTTCTTGGGCTTTTGCTCAATTTCATCCAATTTCACCACAGAACACCGTAAACATTTTGTCAAACAATTTTCAAACAAACTCTTCCTAACATTCTGTCAAACAGTTCGCTTGCAAAATCTGTGATTTTCACTTCTGCATTCCACTTAATTGGCCCATCGAGGCTTAGTGTTGAAAACTGGGCTCTGATACCACTTTGTAATGTACCCATCCACCATAGTTGGTCATGCCATGAAATGTTTTGGTCTTTATCAGCTCTGATACCATTTTATTAACGTGCCTAGCCTCCAACTAAGAAACAATACACACTGAATACACATAACACGAAACTTCTACTAATTAAAGTCGTTCCTTTGTTGTTATCCATTTTCCCATAGCCTACAACTACAATTTATAACATATTTAGCTACATAAATAACCATAAAATATATGCATCTGAAACATGCTAATAATAAACAAGAGATACAACAGAACCGTTCATTATAGCAACATGTAAGTCATTCTCATTCATGCAGAGTTCATGCACAACCATAACACATGTAAATAACTCAGTACAAGATAAAACACTTATCTTAAATAAGAATAGTGCAACCAACTGCTTGGGACGAATGTTCCACCCTATAGTAGACTGGATGTTCCAAATCTCAACAACGAGTTGTTGACGCCTAGAATCGCAACATGAAATCCTTGCTTGCAAATGACTTGCAATGCATTATTGCTTATATATATTTAATAACAATACTAAATAGTTGAGACCCCTTTAAAACAGTAATATGGAAGAAAAATGATTCCTCTTGTTAACATCTTCAAGTCGCACTTATGATTACCTTACAAGAATAATTTCATGGTTTGAAATTAAAAGAAAAGAGCCTAACCTGGTTCTATTTGTTGTTAATGGATGATTGGGTGTGTTAGAAATTTGATTTTAAAGGGAGAAAATGTTTATTTCGTTAGACATTTTAGTTTACCCTTGCTACACCTAGACTTTGATATATTATTCAAACTCTAAGTACAAGCCACATGCAAACTCTTGGTTTATTTGCTATATATATGGGAAATTGATTATTATATAGAATGGTAATCCTATATATAAGGTAAACAAACTCTTCCTGGCATTCTGTCAAATAGTTCGCTTGCAAACTTTGTAATTTTCACTTCTACGTTCCACTTAGTTGGCCCATCCAGGCTCAATGTTGAAAATTGGGCTCTAATACCACTTTGTAACGTACCTATCCACCATAGTTAGTCATGCCATGGATTTTTCGTGTCTTTATCAGCTCTGATACCATTTTATTAACGTGCCTAGCCTCCAGCTAGGCAACAATACATGCAGAATACACATAACACGAAACTTTTGCTAATTAAAGTCGTTCCTTTGTTGTTATACGTTTTTCCATAGCCTACAACTACAATTTATAAAAAATTTAGCTACAACAATAACCATAAAACATATGCATCTGAAACATGCTAATAACAAACAAGAGATACAACTAAACCGTTCATTACAATAGCATGTAAGTCATTCTCATTCACGTAGAGTTCATGCACAACCATAACACATGTAAATAACTCAATACAAGATAAAACACTTATCTTAAACAAGAATAGTGCAACCAACTACTTGGGACAGACGTTCCACCCAACCGTATACTAAATGTTCCAAATCTCAAAATCCAGTTGTTGATGCCCAAAAGCGCAACATGAAATCCCTGCTTGCAAATGACTTGCAAATCATTATTGCTTATATATATTTAATAATAATACTAAATAGGTGGGACCCCTTTAGAACAATAATAAGGGAGAAAAATGATTCCTTTTGTTAAGATCTTCAAGTTGTGCTCATGATTACCTTACAAGAAGAATTTCACGGTTTGAAAGTAAAAGAAAAGAGCCTAACTTGGTTCTATTTGTTGTTAATGGATGATTGGGTGTGTTAGCAATTTGATTTTAAAGGGAGAAAATGTTTATTTCGTTAGACATTTAAGTTTACCCTTGCTACACCTAGACTTTGATATATTATTCAAATTCTAAGTACAAGCCACATGCAAACTTATGGTATATTTGTTATATATATGAGAAATTGATTATTATATAGAATGGTAATCCTCCACTAGCAAAGTATGTGGGGCATTTTTATTTTGGTGCTAAGTGTTTGATGAGCATATAATAGTTATGAGATCCATGTGGGACGCTGATTCGATTTTGATATTGGATATGTTATGTTAGGTGGCAATTGGATATACAATGATTGATGTTATGGTTGATGCGTGTTTGGAACAAGGTTTCGGAGGTTGACTGTGCTCCATATATGGTTGTGGTTGATGACATTTAATGAAGAAGACGGGAAGTGACGTGCATTTACTGCACGTTGTTCTTACCCTACCTTGAAGCTATCACCTTCACTATACTTCTCACATTTGTTTTGATTACTCTGGTTATTACCGCCTCCATTATGCTTGACCCTTGGTAGAAAAATAAGTGTGCTCTGTAGTTTTCTAGCATTCTCCTTATAGGTATGTGGATTTTATATCTTCATTCATGGATTGTTGGCCATGCTCCAGATAAAATCGTCTAGTTGGATCTTAGAGTTTGCATGCAGAATGTGTTTGTTTTCCAAAGTTACAAGAATTTTGTGAGCATTCTGGTCGTGTGAAAATGCATTTTGATTTGGGTTTCTTCCTTTTGGAATTTAACCATTTCAAACTGGAAATATTGTTCACCATTCTACATCCGATTTTGCTCATTTCTTAGAATTAAATTTTAAGAGTTTTATCTGTAAAAGAAGAGGAACAGTCAGGTTTCATGACTATTTCATAGTACCCTTACCTCATACCCAGACCTTAAATGATATGCAATATTTTGTATTATTATTACCACGACTTGCGAACTTATGAAGGCCTGTGTATTTTATCTTGCTGTCATTTTGTTAAAAAGTTGTGATGGGAAGGGAATGTTATTACTTCGCTTGCAACCCACTCTTCAAACCTTACGACCACTCTATCTGCTCCACAATTTGTTTCCCCATCCAATACGTATGGGCAAGTAATAATTTTAAATCTAGATTCAAAACTTTGTCCAATTGTTTTGACCCAATTGCTGGAGGATTAATTAATTCCACAAAATCGTGGCGCGATTTGTTATTTACATATGAGGGAACTCGGTCGACTTTGAAGTTACTATGGATTTAATGAAACAATGACTACTACGATAACATTAGGGTTTCAAACCTAGTTTGATTTCACAACAATGATTTTGGGGTTATGGTGTATTTTTTTTTATAACGAACAATTGATGGTTATGATGCTTTTTCTAGCCTATCATGCTGACTTTTATAACTGAGTCCATAATCGTTTTGTCGGCAGAGCACTCCACTAGTTTAAAAGGAAAATGAACCTTACAATATTTGAGGTTTCCCTTGATTTTGATATTGAGCAGTAAGAGTTTCCATGTCGTGGATACTATATGTTGAAGTTTTAAAAATGTTTATGGCACAAACGAGATTTGGTTGGTGGGATTTTTGTCATGTTAATTTGGAAATAATTGGCTTGGTAAACAATGGATATCCAAATGTTTTTCGGCAAATGATGGTAATGTTGATGTTAACATTAATGAATGTGATTTCATGTAATAGAACAATAATCGTCTCATTCTCATTAATTATCTCATTTCCCGTTCATTATATGCCCACCATCTTCCCAATAAAATTTCATTTATCCGTTGTTATGTTATTATGAATTTGATTTTTAAAAAAGAAAGGATTAAAAGGGGTTGGATGATGGTTGTAATTGGAAATTATAATATGGAGACATTTTTTTTTATAAAAATAAGGTTCTTCATTTTTTCTTGAACAATATCCATTTCTTCATTCCCATCCATGCTATCATTTTTCATTCATTACAAAACCCCCCATCTTCCCAATGACCCTGTAATTCCATGTTGAATTGCAATTGATTATTAAATTCAATATGTGATGGATTGTATTAATGGATGAATTGCATATGTTTCTGTCGTGAATTATAGAGCCAACATTTTGATTTTATTTAGGTAGAGTGCTAATGAATGGATTGTTAAAAAAAATTCATGTTTTGATTGGAATATTGCTTCAGTATGAGTTTTTTAAGCAAGGGTAGCAATGGTAGAGGTGCAAACATAGGCGAAGGTAATAATTGGCAAAGAGGGCATAAGAGGCCACAATTCTCAATTAATACCTTTTTCCTCAACATTTATTTGGTGACCATACTCGGGATATCTTTCCATATATCTCTGGTTGATTGTATCACTATTGTATTTTATTTTCCTATTTTGTCCGATTACTCTTTGAATGATATTTACATGACAATACCCATTGTGAGACAACTTAATATTAGAAATGGTCCTGATGACCAGACCAACATTGCCTTGACTTTATTCAACACTATTTTAGAAACTGCTAGTACTCAAGCTGAACTTGAACGCTCTTGGGAAGCAATTTAAAGGGACATAAATATACATGAACGTTGGGAAGATAGGCAAAGACAACCCTGAAATCAACAATAACCTTTTTCTCTTACCTGTTTAATCTTTTATTTCATGTCCTTTAATTCTTGTATTTCTCGAAGAAGAAGAGGACTGTCCCCTGAAGTTAGCCCTATTTCTAAAATAGGAAGGAGTAAAATTGTCTTATCAACAAAACAAAGTGCTCTTAGGCGAACCCTATCTGATTCTGCCAGTTCATCTTCATCACCCATACCTATCACTTTCAACATGACATCTTCGGGCAGTGGTAGTGGCATTGAAGGTTCCTCCTCCTCGCAACCTTATGCTTCATCCGTGAATGGTAGTATCTATAGTCATCGAGTCCCTATTCATTCCACTACCAATCTTGCTAAGGTCATTAAGACATATGGACTTTTTCAATTTGAAGAAGATGCTACAACCACCCCCTGACACATGTCTTCTCCCTTGAATCTCTCGCCAACCACCCAACCATTACCAAAATTCAAGGATCATTTACATAGGTTATGAGGAAATGGTACCCTTACTACAAATGAACACCTGGTAGCATTTTCTAATGCTTGTCATAACATAGGGGCTTATGATAATGACACTTGCATGTGTTTATTTGTCAATTCTCTCGAAGGGAAAGCTGCAGTAGATTTTTTTGACCTCCCACCCAAAATCCTTTCAACGTTGGAAGAATTGGTTTATTGGTTCAAATCCACTTATAGATAGCCTAAGAGTCGAGTTGATCAATTAAAGGAATACAACAATATTGGCTATAAGGATGGTGAAACCATTAAATCTTTTAACCTTCGTTTCACCAAGCTATATAATCAAATCCCTGGATTTATTTGTCCTCAAAATCAAGTTTCTTTCATGCATTATTATAATGCTTTACCTTTTCCTTATCGTCATAGACTTGAAGAAAAGGCTATTGATAATCTTGGTTCCACCCTTCGGGCTTGCTTAGAATATGAAGAGAAACTTGAAAGAATGATTCTTCCTAAGGGAGACTTGGTCAAGCAAACAAATATGTCTGCGATTCTAAAGCTCATGCAAGATATGAATAATAGGATGGTAGCCTATGAACGGAAATGGATTTATTCTTACTCTTCCCCTGGGGCTTCGTCTTCTCTAGTACCTTTTAGAAATACTAATGAAAGCACGTTTCAGGCAAAGGCCATAATGACTCGCACTTGGTGTAACTTTTGTGAAGAAAATCATGACAAGAATACCTGGGAAGTTAAAATAAATGCTAGAGACAAGATTTTTGGCAAAAGGCACGATATCGCCATCGTTGTTTTAGATTGGGATGAACCCGAAGATGTTATGGTAGTGAATACTAGGAATAAATCTTATACTTCCAGGAATAAATTTGATCCTCCCTGCGCTTCTTCTACCCCAAGTTCATCTTCTCAAAGTGTTGATACACAAGTTGTCATAACCTCAAGCAGTCAAGGAGTATCTTCTCCTCTTCCTTCTTCCAAGTATAATATCCTTAACCAATTGGCTAATATCAAAGAAAATGCTACCCTTTTGAACATGGTTTCCATCCTAGAACAACAAAAGAATCTTAAGGACTTTATGGAAGTTAAGATTTCTACCATAGCTAATCTATTTGAAGAGTCAAAGGAAAAAGATTCAACTGTAAATAGAATAGGTGTAAATAACTTTAGGAATCTAATAAAAAACCCTCCTTTCTACATCTCAGTAAAAATAATGGATATAATAGCTCACTATTGCCTAATTGATGGTGGGTCTGGTCCAACTGTGATGTCTAAAATCATCATAGAAGAGCTTGGATTATCTTGCACCAACAAAAATTCTAGAAGCACACTCTCTTATAATAATTTGCAGCAATCAACTATAAGTGAGATCAAAGATGTAACTTTAGTTTTGTGTGTGCATCCTGAGATAAGAACAACTCTCAATATCCAAGTGATTAATATGTCTGTGAGTAACTACTCAATTATTTTGGGAAGGGACTGACATGCCTTAATTGGTGGATACCTTTCACTCGATGGTACACATTTATCCGTCCCTCGAAATGGAAAGAACATTATAGTTCTTAGGGAAGGAATAATTTCACCCTATATAAAGAGTGTTCCCCAACCCAATCTAAATTATCTCGAGAAGGTTTGGGGGTGTACTCTATCTTTACTGATGAAGGTGACACTATACTTGAAACAACTGATTTTGATGATGGCATGTGGCACATGCATTTCAATGGCTCATGTTCAAACGAAGGTAATGGAGCCGACATCATTCTATATTCTCCTATAGGCAAAAATCACAATTTCTCTTATAGATTGGAATTTTCTTGTACAAATAATGTTGTTGAGTTTGAAGCAATATTGTTGGGCATTGAAAATGCATATAATATTGGTTGTGGCCATCTTACAATTTTTGGTGATTATGAACTTCTTGTGAATCTTGTACGAAAGGTTTATGTACCAAACAATAAGTTACTTAAACGTTATACCCAAGTTGTTTGGATGTTGATTTCAAATTTGCTATCGTTTAACATCACTCATGTGAAAAGGGAACTTAATTCAATGGCTAGTAGATTAGTTGTTTTTGCAGCTTCTCCTACTCGGTAGCTCTTACCTCAAAGACCCGATTGTACGTTCCAATCTCTATACCATCCTCACTATCCTGATAACGTAGAATCATGACAGACTTTCCTGAGTGACAAAGGCATTTGTGCTTTCATACAAAATGAACCTTTTAAGCCCAAGGAAATCATCTCTGTTGAGGACGACAAGTTTCCTAAAGGCTTGACTCCTCGCGAGAGTTCATTCTCCTCAAGTGATGTAGGCAACAAAGAAACACATAATAAAGAGGAGTCAAAAAAGAAAGTTGGTGATACCATTTCCTTGAATATTGGGACATCTGAATCTCTAAAGATCATTAAATTAGGCGCGTAATGTTCTGATGAAGAGAAAGAGAAATTCACAGAATTACTCTGTGAGTTTCAAGATGTTTTTGCCTGGCCATATGAGGATCTACGTGGTTTTGATCCTACTCTCATACAACATGCCATTCCTATCAAGGAAGGGGAAAACCAATTAGGCAAAGGAAAACACCTATTAATCCTGCACTTGAAGCCACCATTAGGAAATAATTGGAAAAAATGTTGAAAGCTCATATAATCTTTCTAGTTAAGTATTCTTAATGAGTTTCAAATCTAGTCTCTGTTCGGAAAACTACCGGTCAGATCATATTATGTGTCGAATTCCATGCATTAAATAGGGAAAGTGTAAAAGACCATTTTTTGCTTCCTAATATGGAGATGATTTTACAACAGTTCACGGGATCTCAAATGATGTCCTTACTTGACGGTTTTTCAGGATATAATCAAATCAAGGTAAAAATGATTGATATATATAAAACCAAATTTACCACATGTTGGGGCACCTTTGCTTACGAACATATGCCCTTTGGCTTATCTAACACATGTGCCACTTTTCAAAGAGTTATGAAGATATCTTTTGACGATCTAATCAATAAGATTATCCAAGTTTATCTTGATAATTTGACTGTTTATTCTAAAAAATGGTTGGATCATTTTGATCATCTTAGAAAAGTTCTCATGCATTGTAGAAAAATTGGCATTTCTTTAAATCCTTCCAAATCCATTTTTGGTGTCACAAAGGGTAAGCTTCTCGGTGACATTGTTTCTAATTCAGGGATAAGTATAGATCCCGAGAGGATTAATGCTATTCTAAACCTCCCTACCCCTACATCCAAGAAATAAGTTCAAGCTTTTATGGGTATTATTAATTTTGTTCGTAGATTTGCTCCCAATTTTGTTGTCTTGGCTAAACCAATCCATAATATTTTGAAGTAAGATCGCTCTTTTCTTGGAGAGATGACGTCGAAAATGCTTTCCTTAAGATTAAGAAGGCAATCAGTTCCGCACTAGTTTTGGAGAAACTGAATTTTGAGAAAGACTTTATCATATACACCAATGCCACCGAGGAGGCAATTTCTGCTATCCTCTTACAATGTGATGACAAAAACAATGAAAAACCTGTAGCTTACATGAGTCAAAGTCTATCATATGATGAGGTCAAATACTCTTATATTGAGAAACATGTTTTTTCTCTTGTCAAAGGTATAGAAAAATTTCTCCATTTTATTTTGGGAAAACATATGCAGGTAAAATTCCATTTGCCCACTGTCAAGTTTCTACTTTCACAAACTTACCTCTCAATAAAACTTGCACATTGGCTTGCCAAAATTCATGAGCATGATTTGACAATCATGAATTCGAAGACAATCAAGGGACGAGACTTAGCCCTTCACTTAGCTCAACATTCTGAACCAAGTGAAGAATTTGATGACCAAGATAACCCTCTTTCAATGCTATTTTATATTGAAAATCAAAATCTCTCTCTATATAAGCATCCTTGGTATAAAAATTTGGTGCATTATTTGTAGTATCAAAGGTGCCCAAATGAGTTGGATCCTCATCAGAGAAGGAGACTCCACCTTGAAGCTTCTAAGTATATTGTTTTAGGAGACTCCTTGTTTAGAAGATCTATCGATGGTTTGTTGCTCCGCTGTGTAAATGCTGATGAAGCACATAAAATACTATAAGAGATCCATGGATCATCAACATCTATCATTCATATTGGTGGCCATTTTTCTGCTAAAGCTACCGCCTTTAAGATAATAAGAAATGGTTATTACTGGCCTTTTATCTTTCATGATTCTTATAAATTCGTGAGGTCCTATGATAAATGCCAAAATTTTTCTTGTAAGGAACATTTTTTTGCCATGCCTTTACAACCTATACTTCTGGATTTCCCTTTTTCTAAGTGGGGTTTAGACTTTATTGTTCCAATCAATCCTCCATTCTGTACATGGCATATCTTCATTTTGACAACCATTGATTACTTTACTAAGTGGATTGAGGTTGTCCCTCTTAGACACGTGCAAGATGAACAAGTAATTTCTTTTCTAGAATCGAACATCTTTTCCAGTTTTGGCCTTTCACTAGAAATCATTACGGACAATGGTATAGCCTTTATTTCTGCAAAACTGACCCAATTCCTTACTAAATTAGGTGTCAATCATTTCACTTCATCTTCTTATTACCCTCAGGGAAATGGATAAGCAAAATCCACTAATAAGAATCTGGTCAGGATTATAAAGAGAATTATAGAAGACAAACCTCGCCAGTGGCACACACTTCTAACTTACACCCTTTGGGTGGAATGTACAACCATTAAATCAAGTACAGGGCTTACTCCCTTTCAGCTCGTATACAACCAAGAGGCTATTCTTCCTATTGAATTAGAGCTCTCTTCGTTACGCTTGATGTTACAGACCAAAGAATTAAATTCTTCTAATGTCTCTCAAAGGATAAATACTTTGTTATCCCTGGAAGAAGAAATAAAATTTTCCTTGGAAAATATGAAAAGGAGGAAGCAAACAATGAAGAAGTGTTTTAACAAACGAGCAAAGACTATTGAATTTAAAATAGATGACAAAGTCTTACTATGGGACTCAACCCATGCTGAGAGAGGAAGGCATTCTAAGTTCCAAAAGTTATGGCTAGGTCCTTTAAAAAACGCTTCTATCCTTGGCACAAATTCCTATCTTCTTAAAGACATGGATGAGTGATTGTTCTCTTACAATACCAATGGTTCCCACTTGAAACATTATGTGCAACCATCTTGATCAGTGACTCTTTATTATGTAAATATGACTATTGTACATATTTGTCATTTTTGGTTTATTGGGTTTTGGTTTCTGTTGTTTCTTTTTTATGTTCATAGGAAGTAAGGCCTGGATCAATTTTTCCATAATTATGTCATTTCTATAAGTATTGTTGATCAATAAGAATAAATCTATGCACAATTATTATGGTATCCTCCTTTCGAAACATTGATGGAATATATTTTTTCTTTCAACATTGTTGTAGCATAGTTGGTTTTGATTTCTTCCCATTTTCTTCTATCCCTTTCTTCCCTCCATTATGGGATTCAACAACTTATCAGAAGTATCCTCCTTAAAGTTATAAATATTTTCAGTTATGATTCCTATTGATTTTTATGCATACATGATCAATTCCCCTCATACATCTCACTTTCCATAAGTTATCCCATGAAGTCTCGTTCCATCAATTCACTTAAGGCGTTATTTCCCCCTATTGCATAACTATCTTCTGAACAACTTCAATCACATATTCCTATTGGTTTGTGGAACCAAGCATTCTGAGTTCTAAATCTACTAGAAGCAAATTTCCTTGTGGAGTCGCCAATTTGTTGATGCCCAAAAGTGCAATATGAAATCCCTACCTGCAAATGACTTGCAATGCATTATTTTTTATATATTTAATAATAATACTAAATAGGTGGGACCCCTTTAGAACAATAATAAGAGAGAAACATGATTCCTCTTGTTAACATCTTCAAGCCGCGCTGATGATTACCTTACAAGATAATTTCACGGTGTGAAAGTAAAAGAAAAGTGCCTAACCTGGTTCTATTTGTTGTTAATGGATGATTGGGTGTGTTAGCAATTTGATTTTAAAGGGAGAAAATGTTTATTTCATTAGACATTTTAGTTTACCCTTGCTACACCTAGACTTTGATATATTATTCAAACTCTAAGTATAAGCCACATGCAAACTTATGGTATATTATATATATATATGGGAAATTAATTATTAAATAGAATGGTAATTCTCCACTAGCAAAGTACACGGGACATTGTTTATTTTGGTGCTAAGTGTTTGATGAGCATATAATAGTTATGAGATCCATGTGGGATGTCGATTCAATTTTGATATTGGAAATGTTATATTATGTTGCAATTGGATATACGATGATTGATGGTATGGTTGATGTGTGTTTGGAACAAGGTTTCAGAGGTTGAGTATGATCCATAGTTGGCTATGGTTGATGGCATTTAATGAAGAAGATGGGAATTGACATGTGTTTACTACACGCCGTTCTTAACCTACCTCAATGAAGATACCACTTTCACTATACTTCTCGCATTTTTTTTTATTGCTTTGGTTAGTAACACCTCCATTGTTGCTCGGCCCTTGGCAAAAAAATAAGTGTGCTTTGTAGTTTTCTAGCATTCTCCTTACATGTATGTGGCTTTTATCTCTTCATTCATGGATTGTTGGCTTTGCTCTAGATAAAATCGTCTTTTTGGATCTTAGAGTTTGCATGTAGAATGTGTTTGTTTTCCAAAGTTTAGAGGAATTTTGTGAGAATTTTGGCTATGTGAAAATGCATTTCGATTTGGGTTTCTTCCTCTTGGAATTTAAGCGTTTCAAACTGGAAATATTGTTCGACATTCTATTTTTTGAAGTGTATGGTTGTATTGCGCCTTGAGAAAATGTTGGTATTTCTATGTTATGACTGTTGGCAAATGTCTTATGGGTGACTACGTTTGGTTTCACTCATTTCTTATAATTACATTTTAAGGGGTTTCTCTGTAAAATAAGAGGAACAATCGAGTTTCATGACTATTGAATAGTACCTTCACATCATACCAGGACCTTAAATGATATGCAGTATTTTGTATTATTATTACCACGTCTTGCGAAGTTATGAAGGCCTATGTATTTTATCTCGCTTTCGTTTTGTTAAAAAGTTGTGATGGGAAGGCAATGTTATTACTTCGCTTATAGCCCACTCTTCAAACCTTACGACCACTCTTTCTGCTCCGGACTTTGTTTCCCCATCCAATACGTATGGGCAAGCAATAATTATAAACCCAGATTCTTAATTTTGTCCAGTTGTTTTGACCCAACCGCTGGAAGATTCATTAAATCCACAAAATCGTGGCTTTCTTTGTTATTTACATATGAGGGAATTCGGTTGACTTTGAAGTTACTATGGATTTAATGAAACAACGACTACTAATATCACATTGGGGTTTTGAACCCAGTTTGATTTCACAACAATGATGTTGGGGTTATGGTTTATTTTTTTTATAATGAACAATTGATGGTTATGATGCTTTTTCCAGCATGTCGTGATGACTGTTATAACTGAGTTCAAAATCATTTTGTTGACAAAACACTCGACTGGTTTAAAAGGAAAATGAACCTTACAATGTTTGACAGTTTTGAGGTTTCCCTTGAGTTTTATATTGAGTAGTAAGAGTTGCAATGTTGTGGATACTGTATGTTGAAGTTTTAAAAATGTTTATGGCACAAATGAGATTTGGTTGGTGGGAGTTTTGTCATGTTAATTTGGAAATAATTGGCTTGGTAAATAGTGGATATCCAAATGTTTTTCGGCTAATGATGGTAATGTTTATGTTAAAATTAATGAATGTTATTTCATGTAATAGAACAATAATCGTCTCATTCCCATTCATTATCTCATTTTCCTCTCATTATATGCCCACCATATTCCCAATAACATTTAATTTGTTCTCTTTTCTGTTATTATGAATTTCATTTTTAAGAAAGAAAGGATTAAAATGGGTTGGATGACGGATGGAATTGGAAATTATGATATGGAGACATTGTTTTTATAAGAATAAGGTTCTTCATTTTTGCTTGAACAATATCCATTTCTTCATTCCCATCCATGCTATCATTTTTCATTCATTACAAAGCCTCCCATCTTCCCAATGACCCTGTAATTCCCTGTTCAATTGCAATTGATTATTAAGTTTAATATGTGATGGATCGTATTAATGGATAGATTGCATATGCTTATGTTGTTAATGATAGAACCAACATTTTGATTTATTTAGGTAGAGTGTTAATAGATGGATTGTTAAAATTTTTTCATATTATGTTTGGAATATTGCTTCAAGATGAGTTTTTTTTAGCAGGGGCAGCAATGGAAGAGGTGCAAACATAGGCAAAATTAATAATTGGAAAAGAGGCCATAGGAGCCCACGATTCTTAATTCACTTTGACACTTATCTCCAAGAATTGAATAAACTTTTCCAAGCTGGATTCTTTAATTTAGTTGGCCAAGAGATTATGCAGCCTAGACCCGAGAGACCTCCTTTCCAACCCCATCAAAAATTCTTTGGTGTTCGTGTTCCCCCTCATGTCTCGATGCAACCAGAGCAACCTGTCAATGATGGTTGACAATAAATTGTCCATCAACCCGTTGTACATCATCATGGTTGGACTACAGTATCATTACCATTCCCCCCTCCTTCATCGTCATTCAACCCAAATTCCCAAGTTGATCATGTTTCCTCACCAGTCCAGTCCTCTCATGCAAGCAAGAGACTCAAAACTGCCATTCCCGAGCCAGAAATAGATAAAGGAAAAGGAGTGGACAATCCTTCCAAGTCTTCCAAAGACTCATCTGAATCAATGTCCTCTCATGTCCACCTTAAATATAGTTTCTCCCATGTCATAAGTGAAATTCAACCCCAATTTTCTAATCAACCACAACCTCTTGCACAAGATACATCAGTAAAAAGATCAAAGGAAGGCAACAATGAAAATGACAGACTGCCTCTCACAACAAATATGGGTTTTAATGTTTTTTATTGTTATTTTTTTTTAGGACATATTTTGTTGGTATGATATAATAATGTTTTGGACAACAAAGATACATTTAGATAGAAGGTTTTGGACAACATGGATATAATTATATTTTTGGGCAATAGTCATGTTTTATTTTGATACTAAAATATTTGACTATTTATATAAGGATGGGAGTTACAAGGTGAATATTTGAGTTAATTTTTTGGGTGTTATATTTCATATTTTTATGATCATTGAATAAATGAAAATTGGAGTGACAAGAGGTCCCACCTATTTAGTTATTATTTAAATAGATGTGTATTTATTTATTATTATTTATTTGTCTCAACTTATTAGTTAATCTAACTAATATTAACAAAAGAAAGAAAACTTCCGTGCGTGTGCCTCGAGTTTCCCCTGACAGGATTCTAGGTTTCCTATGATGGCCGCCATGGCCTCAGGATTAGAGGATCCCTCGTCGCCGCCTGACCTTGCAGCGTTTCAGATGATGATATCCTCCTATTCCAAATCCTCCAAAAGTACCCCTACCTCCAGATTCGTCAAAAGGTTGGAAGCAATTCCAAAAGTGTCGGTCCATTACCCCTCTTCGAGACCATTT